>APFE030638279.1:75605-103856 GCA_000404065.3 Pinus taeda
TTTTTTTTTTAATATAGGGTCGATCTTATTTTATTTCTTTTATATAGATAATAGTAAAGAGGAGGATTTGTAGTCATAAGAAAAACATTGTGTAATGTCACATTGTGAGAAATATTTTCTCAGTATGAGAATGAACGATGATCGAATGTCCCATTTTGAGAAATATTGTCTTCATAGGGAAATCCATCATGCTCAATCATGGATGAGCATGGCCAGACGTCACATATGTTATTGTTTATATATGATGGGTTTATATTATTAATCCCTTGGGTTGATAAACATAGTGACATTTAATCCCTTCTATTTATTAATCCCTTAGATTTATTAATATCGCTTGGGTTTATATTATTAATCCCTTCAGTTTATTGGGTTTATATTATTATTCCCTTCGGTTTATTAATCCCTTAGGTTTATAATATTAATATTAATTGAGTTTATAAATTCCGTGGGTTATAATATTAATTAATTTCTGGTCATTAATTCCTTGGCGTTCGTTAAACCCTCTTATGTTATAATCTTAATCCTCTAGTGTTTAAAATATTTAATCCCTTAGTTTTAATAATATTATTATTGTTATTATTAACAATATTATTTTACTTAGTATTCATTATTAAAATATTAATCTCTTAGGTTTATATATATTAATCTCTTGGGTTTCATTATAATTATAATAATAGAAAAATAATAAAAAAAATATTTTGGTTTGGGCGTATATCAATCACATTACTTAAATATTTGTTCTTTCTTCAGTCGAATGATTTTTTTTTGGATTTTAACATTTGTGCTAATTACACGATAGACTATAATATTTGTACAAAGAATAAGAAGATAAATAACCCTTACACTTAAACCTTAGGTCACATGAATGTGCATAATACTACATTATAATAATGAAATGAAATAATAATAATGTTACGAAATATTTATACAAATGATATCTATATAAACCTACTACATTAAGCTAACTTGCTACCATGTATGTAAATAATTAAACTACATTAAACTTAATCTATTCCTTTAAGTTTTGTGCATTATACATGGTACTTACCCTTTTGTAGAATTGTTGACTCATATAAATTAACATAGGATCCAAATTTTACCATTCATCTATCACATTATAAATATAATTATTTAATGTATAACCATTTTCATTAATGATTAAATAATCATATACAAATTGAGTTTATATCTAAATTTTTTATGTACTGAATTATAATACATGTGTAATGAGATATGTAACACACATCCACCTCTTACACATTTTTGTTTTATTACTCTACCTTATTAACCTTGCTCCACATTAACAACGTGATTACCCCACCCTAAAATCACAAATTCACATTACATGCTACATGATGCTCATTTTAATGATATGATATATCATTTAATATCGGGTGTTTTAAAATTTATATGACCTACTCATATCATGGCTATCTATATGTTTCTATTGGCAATTTTACAAATTGTTAATTAATCATTTACCTGTCTGATTGTGTACTAGGCACAACTGTCACAAGTGAAATCGATCCTTCTCGAGGTCAAATGTAAGATTGGTGGAAGAGGCTACACCAAATATTTGTTAGAGATTCGATCCAATGGTCCAACTATCTCTTAGGGTTTTCTTATGTAACGACCCTGTTTTCTCTGAGGTTTTTCCTATCATTTGTACGGTAGTGTGATCGGGGAGGCTCCGTCATCCAGCCTTCTTAGTTAAACGTTCACTACTTCCTACAGAATCAAATCCCCTTAAAAATATATGCACTGGTCTTAGTAGACCCTAGCCGTACATTTTTATGTTTAGTGAGCAAAAGATTGTTTTTAGCCAGATTTCAGTGGGTAAGCAAGCTAGGAATCCCTAGATCCCTGCATCTTCTCAACTACTGTTTGGTAGGAATTTCTATTATTTACCGATATAATAATATGGGTATAAGCAAAGTTCACTTTGGGCATGACAAGGTTAGATTGAAATCCCATTTGCAACTTTTAAAATGTCATCCATCAATCATGAAATTATTCTAACTTAATTTTCCTTCCCTTGCACGTAGGATTCACTCAGGTAATATTTACTTATAGTTTTTTGGATTTCTCATGACCTATAAGGTGTTGGTAATCTCTTTGTCACTCAGTTCTCACATGATGTTTTTCCCTTGTCACGTGGACAATTTTTCTTGTCTCCTCTAGAAAATTATGTTGTGTTTTCTGGATGTTAATATTCCTCCATTTCTAAGGGATTTGAACGCAGTGGTAACTTCTTTGCTCAAGAGGAAACCCTCCCATGACTTTTGGAGTACGAACTCTCATCTTGAATTATTAGCCATGTATGTTTGAGAATTTCTTCTTATCTCTCCTTAGTAATTGTTGTTTGAAGTTTGATTATTGTTTAATTATGAAATTAGCTTTATATATCCATCCGAGAGGTCATCTTGGACTCAATTTCTATTCTTTATTCCGGATACTGAGTGAGGTCATCTTGGACTTTCCTTCGAATATTACATGATGTTTTTATATGTTTATTTGAATACAGTTATGCGAAAATTATAATTTCTGGTTTCTTGAACCTTCTTCAATGTATGGTCTTTGATGTTAGAGATATTTATCTATTATTGATATATTTTATTTAGAGGAATTGTAGTTTAAATATATTATGCATGCCATCATACTTTTCTCCATGTTCCTTTTGATTCGTTTTTTTGTTTACATTTAACCTTCCAAGCATGGATGGCCCGGGTTCCGAGTGATAATAATTTTTATTGAACTTTCTAAGTATTGCAAGAAGTTCATAGTTATTTTTATTTTATATTTCCATTTTACATGTGCATATAATTCTTACATTGGGGTGAAGTTCATAACAATAAACATGTACTGCCAGTCAACCAATTCGACGACTGTGCCGAGGTGGTTGAATAATTTCGACCTCACCATAGAGCTAACGTAAAGTGTGTTTGTTGGCTTTAGTCTTCGCCCTCGAATCCCTTCTTGTTTTGGGTTTTAGCTTAAGTCATGTAGTTGTTAACTAGTCTCTGTTCACTAGACCAATTGAAGAATATAACCCAGTTTTCTCGTTCCTCATTGAAGAGTTTCCCTTTTAGTAAATGGGGCCTTACTTTCCATTCCTAATTTTTGTTTATCTTTGACGAAGAGTTCAGTTGTGAATCCCCATTTCATTGTTACATCATCACTTAGACGATTCAATATATATTTATTTTTACGGCCATATCGGTCACAAAAAGATTTTATTCCACAGAGTTTCGTCGTTGATACGTTTAGAACCATATTATCTCTTTATCATTCTTTGCCACAAGAAATAAACCACAACATATGATCTTTGTACTATTTCTTCACCAAAAGAAATAAAAAACAACATATAATTTCTGTATCAGTTCTTTACTAAAAGTAGTAAAACACAACGTATAATTTCTTAATCATTTCTTTATCAAAAGAAATAAAAAATAACATATATATATTATGTATTATTTCTTAATAAAAATAAATAAAACACATTTATTTACCCGAATATAAATTCTATCACTATCTGTAATGTAATTATTTATATGTTGGGTTATTTAGGAATTCACACGGAAACCACACCACCCAACTTTGAGAAATGAAATTACGTCCTTTTCTCTCCCTATATGAATTTTATACAAAATAAATCCTTATTTAATCCTCACGCAACAAAACCCCCTAAGTCCAACCTAGAATTTGCAATGGCCTTGGGGTTTCCACTAGCTCTTTTTCCAGCTCAAGAAAAACCTCAGGGAAACATCTTGCCTTCCCTCAAAATGTCTTGTCATGGTTCTAAATATAATTCATTTCTTTTCTCAGAATGTCTTCTCATGGTTCTAAATATAATTCATTTCTTCTTGATTCTTCCAACTTCATTCCCTTAGTTTCTTTCCCTGGCTTCTTTCTTTTGAGATCATCTTTTATCTTAAAGGAAGGAAAGGAAATTGATTCTTCATTATCTCATAAACATAGTCTTATCTGATGGTTTCCTTCAGTGAATTCCAATATTTCCCCTTAATTATTATTTTTGTTAAAATAAAAATAAAAATAAACTTTGACCATCAAAAATTCCCATTAGACTCCATTGGGCCTATAAATCCTTCACTCTTAAACAATAAAAGTAAATGCTAATAATTCATAACATTCACAATATCTAGGTGGGTGTTACACATTCCCCCCATAGAGCATAACATTGTCCTTCGTGTTATAATTTCCTTTTAATAAGTTGGTGTAGGCTTCTTACATAAAATTCTCATCTTCCTCGGTAGTTTCTTCTAGGCTAAAGTGCCTCCGCTACACTTTAACATAGGTGATGGCTCACCTTTATAACATTATTTCTCTCTGTTCGAGAATACATTGATGCTCTAATAAGAACTCACCATCTAGATTGATATGTTACAAAAACATACACTGCAATTAGCTCATATTAATGTTTGCATCAATATTACTTATACATAATTAAGTTACCTTCTAAATGTTACCTGAATATGTTGCCAATGAATAACATGTTCAGGGTAATATGCATATATTTTCAATAATAAAACGGTAAATACATTAAGAAACCTTATATGGCTGGGTAGTGTCAAATGGTATGCCAGCGGTATAATTTTTTCTAATATCTAGAAAGGTCGACAAAATCGAGGAGAAAATTTTGCAAAGCCACCCCATCTTAATGTGCTTTTGTTTGGTTTAATTCGTACATATACATGAACCCCAATACTAAATTCTCAATAATTTATTTTTCTATTAGCACAAGCCTTCTTCCTATCTTGGGTAGCTTTTAAATTATGTTCGACCTTCTTCACTGTTTGTTCCATTTCTGCTAACATGTTTGGCACTAACATTATTCTATCTTTGGGACTATTCCAATTAGAAGGTGTTTTACACCTTCTCCCATATAATACCGAAAATGGGCTCATCTTTAAAGATTCGTGATAACTATTATTATATGATAATTCAACCATATGGAAATACTCTTCCCATTTTTTGGGTTGTTGCATAGCATACATTCTTAACAAATCTTCACACACTTGATTTACATGTTCAATTTTCCCATCTATTTGTGGATGGTATGCAATATTGAATTGTACATGGGTTCCCAATCTAGTGAATAGAGCCCTCCAAAATGTAAAGGTGAATTTCACATCTCTATCTTATATAACTACTTTAGGTATGCCATGCAATTGAAACACTTCTTTCATAAAATATAAACAATTTTGTTAAACACACATCGACAACAATAGAATATGAAAGATAAAACATGAGAGTACATCTTTTATTAACAACTAATATACATTTATAGTACATTGTTTGACCATTGGGTTTCACATCCCAAGGTCTCTTGGACTTCTTTTTGTCTATTTGGCTTCCACACTAACCCATTGAGGATTAAGTGTCCACCATTCCCCCCCTTAATCCAAAGGGTTATGTATGAGTCCAAGAGGAGAGCTGAAATACAGAATGTGCAAAAAATGCATGGCAGCACTAGGCTGAATGTGCTCAGGCTCACTTGATGTGGCTTTGAAGCTTGTAGATGACCGCCATTTCCCCCCCTGTCAGATACAAGGTGAGATGATGGAGAAAACTCAGCTATAAGATTGTTCAATACTCTTGAATAAGTTCTGACATGTGATTGGAATATCTTCTTGGCTATTGATGCCCATTGCCAAGAAGCGATCCATGATGAATCTTTGTTCTTGCAAGACATTTGTTTCTAAAGCATCTATTTGAAGAATGGGTGGTTTTATGACAGTGCTTACATGGATGAAAATCAAAACAGTGATCTTTCAAATGGCCAACTCGGTCACAGTGTTGGCATTTCACAATCTGTTGTTGTTGTTGTTGATGTGGAAGAGGGGCAGAATCTAAAATAGCTGAAGGTGAACTGTTATGAGGAGCAGGTGAACTGTCATGAATGAATCCAGCACTCTGAAACTTAATGGGCTGGGAGTAGTCTAGAATATGACAGGACAAGTCCTTGTCATATCCAAGACCAGTTCTGTGCTTGTTGTGGACAAGTTGTTCCCAAGGTCTGATGATGGGCTTGGGAAGTGCAAGTTGAACTTATGCATCTGCATGTAACCTTGATGCTTTATTGGGTAATAAATCTGAATGAACTGTAACATTATTGACTTGTTGCTGATCGGTTGTTGTCTCAATGTTATGAACATAAACAGGTTCATAATGATGTCTATTTTGATGTAGCTCTTTTTACTGTAGCTGTGATTCAAGCTGCAAAAAAATAATTTTTTCCTATGAATTTTGTAGACAGACCTGAATGTCTGTGAGAGAAGCTTTGTTGACTTTTAATGTATCATGATTAGTAGACAATATCAGAGTTTTGAGGAACTCTAATACTTCATTGATTCTAGCCATTTTTTCTTCAATGTCAGAATTACACCTTAAAAACCGATCACAACTACTACTCAATGCAGAAAAGCAATACCCACTCACATTACACTGCAATATCCTTTATAAATGTTAGCAAATGATTAGTGTGGAACCAACAAGCACCAATTACAATCCATTACATAAAAAAATAAAAGTTTACTTATGACCAACATTATGTTTTGACAATACAACTGACAAAACTTTTCTCCATAAAAGATTATAATCAACCCACCAAACTCTTTATGCAGCAGTCAAAGCAAGGAATTAATGCACTATAATGAGTTTTAAATACAATGCCACACTGGGGTAGCAGCAACTGCAAACTTGCTTGGATCCTTCAAGTACTCCTTCACTTTCAAATCAAAAATGATGGCTATCAAAACTTCAATAATTATAACACCATGTCATGGGCAGGACTTGAATGCTCATATGCTTTGACTGGGGTACGAATCAATATTCTCTGATCTTGCCACTTTCTGGCAATGAAGATAAGCAATGAGAATAAATTCCAGCAAGGACTTTCAGACCCAGAATGTTGCTCCAACACCTGCTCAGGTCATAGGCATTAGAATGAGTCTCTAGCACTATGACCTCCTTACATGTCCAAATACTTAGCAAACTGTACAGTGTTGGTCATACATACCATAGCATTTTACCATGACCTTAAAAAATATGAATCTAATAAAATAACATCAAGAGATTGTTTGGATCTCTTAGAAAAGAAAAAGGAGACTTGAATCTGTAAATCATAAGAATCTCTATACCAACTTCAAAATAAGTCGTACTTCCCTTTCCCCAATGCAATTCCATCAATCAAGTCCAAAGAATACAGAGATTACATGTGAGACACATTGATGAAAACCAACCAAAACCCATGTCAATAAAGTCCTTTCTAGACCAACCCCTCTAACAAAAGCGTCATGTTCGCTCTGCCACTGAACATGCTAAACTTTAGCCAAATTATCCCAGAAATAAGCACTACCAAATGGAAATGGCTTCCACTATATATAGAAAATACAAATTTCACACCTACATATCTCATACTCCTGAAATAATTTAACAAAAATCCATTAGCGATATTTTCAGAAATAATATACCACAACTGCTATCCAATAATATTTTATCTATAACAGGACTAATAATAATACCAACCCTGAACTAAGACATGGGAGCAAATAACCATCCCAAGCTTCCATGTATTTGTCTCAAACTTCTACAGCTGCTAATCTTGTGTAGCAGTATGGATGCCTGATCATTCCAAATTAGTTCTAGACCCCAAGCCTCTTCCTTCCCCCATTAGAAGCTATGTTGTTTGAGGTCCTTAAGCCTTACGAGCCACGGCAGCGAAAGTATATGATCCAGGATGTTATTTCCAAGACCACAGCAATTCCACCCAGTGTAGAAATCACTATGATATAAGCCCGCTTCTACTTGTATTTGCTTTCTCGACTTCCTAATTCTCCAGACGGTGCACTGCTTATTGAGTTTCATTCCGTAGGCACAACAATGTTATGCCCTCCAACTAAGAAATCTAAATTTTTGAACCCTAAACTGACGGACGTTTAAACACACTTGGAGCACGCTCAGTTCCTGAACTCGAAACTGGGTGAGAGCTATACCACAATGGCTAGACCACAAATCCAACTCAACAGCTCTCATACAATGGAAATTTTAACAAACCATAAGTTATCGAGGACAGCGCTTCCCGTTTCAGTTGCTCGATCAATACCCAAGACTGTACAAGAGTAGTGTAAATATATATGGTAGCATAAACGAATAGGAGAAATGTTCAAAACAGTTCAAGATACCATGTACATTCAACGCATGGTTCATACACATCATAAGACAACTACCACAAACCAATTTTCACATGGTTGAAACTCGGAGCCTTGAATTAACAATAAAGACGAGCTGCCATTCAAGATTATTGAAACCTTATGGGGCTTTTAACACAGGCGTCAACAACATGGGTTTTAATATTATTTCACCTGAATCTCATCAAAATAATTTTTCCAAATCCGTTTAAATAAAACATTTTAGATAACCCAATTTCCAACCATGAATCACCTCACCTCGTCAATGTGATGTAACATTGTTATTGGTGCCCACATAATCTAATACCACGGGATTTTTTATGGTCACAAATTGCAAATATATTAATAGTGTGGGATGTGGAGACCACGACAACTTTAGCGTTCATGGAAATGTTCTAGAAGCATTCACGCACCAACAGCATTTCACGCACCATTCATGCAGTGAACTCAGTAAACTCTCACAACAACACTTCCTCAAGGCATTCAACGCAGTAGCACAGCCTCAAGGCATTCAATGGTGATTTAGAATGTTTTCAGAGCTGAGGCATGGCAGAAATGGCGCAGAAATAATTATGGTAGATAGAGAGCAGATGCAGAATCGCAGAGACATAATTAGATGAAACGGCTTGCTGCATGTAAGTAGCAAACCTGATAGACAGAGGTGGTAGCTAATGGCAGACAACGGTTATGGCAGAGAGCACACAGAGAGCGTAGGAAAGAATATGGTGCAAAATAAGGAATAAAATGCTCAATTCTGACAAGCAGATAAGGCATTAATTAATGTTGTCAAGAATGTTGTTTGACAGGAAAAATATGACGCTCTAGAAGGTGGTAATTCTAATCAATTCTAATTAGGAGAAAGGTAGAATTGACATGTATATAGAGACCACAAAACAAGTGGCTCAAATTGGAGCAGGACCAGCAATTGCCCACTTTGATACCATGTTAAACACACATGGGCAGCAATAGAATATGAAAGATAAAACATGAGAGTACATCTTTTATTAACAACTGATATACATTTATAGTACATTGTTTGACCGTTCGGTTTCACATCCCAAGGTCTCTTGGACTTCTTTTTGTCTACTTGGCTTCCACACTAACCATTGAGGATTAGGTGTCCAACAAATTTGAACAATCTTATAAGTGGATTGCACCAAAATAAAATGAGTTGCTTTACTAAGTTTATCTACTATCGCCATGATTCAATCATTGTGTTTCTTAAATTTAGGTACTCTTAATATAAAATCAAATATGATGACCTCCCATTTCCACTGAGGAATGGGTATTGAATGGAGAAGGTCGATGGGGTGTTCATTTTAAACTTTAAATTGCTGACACTCTACACATTTTGCTAAATATTCTACAATGTCTCTTCACATTCCTAGCTAGAAGTAATCATTTTTAATTTCTGATAACAAATTTTGATATCCATGGTGGGAAACATGACAACTTCTATGAAATTTGTCCAAAATGAGTTGTCTAACTGAAATATGGTTGGGGACATATACTCTTCCCTTAAAAGTTAGAAAATGATCGTCATTAATACTATATTCATAATTTTTTTTTCTGAATTGTTGCTCTGATGGGCTTGCTGCCATAAAAATTTATATTTTGGGCCATTTTCGCTAGCATGTTTAATTTGTTCCACAGATTTAAATTCTATTTGGTTGTAATGAAGCTAATATACACAATACACCCTTTAACTTAATCCATATGATACATGGTTTTAATTTCCCTTGAAATGTTTAATGTTGAATTCAAATTCACTAAGGAATGCATTCCATCCTGCTTGACGGGCATTCAAATTAGGCTACTTGAAATAACTTGTTAGGCTATTATGATTTGTCATCAATAAAAACTTTTTTCCCAATAGATATTGTCTTCATACTTTCAGCGCATGGACTACAACAGTTAATTCCAAGTCATAAGAAGAATACCTCTTCTCATAATCCTTCATATTTTGAGACTTAGACACTATCACTCTCCCATATTGCATCAGCACCCCGCTATCCCTTCTTTCCAAACATTTGTGTATACCACAAATTCCTTGTTTGGATCAACAATCTCTGAAAGATGAGTAGTGATTAATAAATTCTTCAAGTACTCAAAATTTTGATCGTAATCAACTGTCCATTTGAAATCCCTTCCTTTATTTTGCAGAGAAGAAATAGGATAAGGAATTAGAGAAAGCCACTCAATGAAACGACGATAGCATCCTACCAGACCTGTAAAGGATTGTATTTCTACTACATTTTTGGGTGCAGGTCATTCCACAATGGTTCTCATCTTTTCAGGGTCAACAACTATACCTTCAGCTGAAATGATATCTCCCAAACATGGATTTGGTCCTTATAAAAATCACACTTTCTAAACTTAGCATACAATTGATGTTCTTGTAGAACTTGTAGCACCACATGTTGGAAATAATACTGATGGGGGGGTGAATCAGTATTATCAGATCAATAATTTTATTTCCCAAACAGATTTATATACGCTACTTCAGTGAAGTGAACTAGTGTGTACATGCGACTGTGGTTAAAGAAACCGATGTATATGCAGAGAACTTGTGATTTAGACAATTATCATGTGTTGAGCTTAAACCAGCATATCAAAGATTTATTAGACATTGCAGTAAAAACATAATAAAGCATCACACATAGGCAACACACATGAACACCAATATTTAAGGTGGAAACCCAATGTGGGTAAAAACCACCTATTGTTGTCGTCTCTGTATTCTTTTAATAATAAGAAAATCTATTTACAATCTTGTACTAGTGCAGACTCATACCAGTATGCAGACTTCTACCTGAAGAAGGTTATAACCTTCTCTCATTCCTCAACTTTTACTGGAAGGGAGCTACTAACCCCTAGCTCTTGTACTAGCCAATATGCTTAATAGTACGTAGGTGCCAGTCTACAGAAAACTCCATTCTTTCACTAGGGACCATGTTTCATGAGTTTTCATGCTAGATACTCCTTGATCACAGAACCACAATCTGAAGGCCATGTTTCATCAAATTTTCACACTGAACCCATCAAAGCTTTTAAAATTAAACTGTATCAACCAATATTGTATTGACCCCAAAACCCTACATCATAATTCAGAACCAACTGTAAACTCAAAATTCATGCATTAGAATGTATATGCTACTTGGATACACCCAAACTGTGTGTATACGCTACTCCTGTTAATTGAACCTACGTATACCTTCAAAACTACTACAAACATAAACTTTTGAATCAAGTATGTACCAACTATCAATATACTAAATATCTACTGTCAACTTTTAGAGCTTTACACAGGTAGGGATAGAGAACGCTTCTTCTCACTTATCTAATCACTCAATCAAATGCCATCCTCCTTATGTATTCAATTTTACATTCAAATCTAAGAAGACTTCATTGGTAGACAGCAGTAAAAGAACATAATTTGATCAGATAGTTCAGTCATATTTGAAAAATAAGGTTTTATTTTGGATAGGCTACTTGAAAGAACTGAAGCTATGTGTATATGCTCTTTGGCCAAGATGAACCTCCGTACAGATCTTCAAATATTTTCTTAGAACTTTGTGTCAATTCCAGGCTTCAGACAAACCCAGATCTTGACAGATAACAAGTAAAATAGGTGTAAAACATCATATCTAGTCTCAACCATTATCAGATCATTCAAGAATAAGCTATTTCATGTCTCATGATCCTAATCCAACATTGAACTCAAGGTGCACATAAATATTTTAGATCCAGTCCCTAACGCCACCCTACAACATAAAATATACTCTAGATAGAAGTATTCCTTAGAATCTTATTTCTTGCACACTTTTCCTAATGATCTTCTCCTCCTTATATACTCGTAGGCCTTTCTCAACACCTTGGACCAAAGCCACCTAGGACCAATACCTTCGACCAAATACCTAGGGTCAATACCTTGCACCAAAAAACTTGGATCGATACCTTGGACCAGAAACTTGGTTTTCCAACATGTATGTGCTTTCCCTGTTGTGAAGGTGTGTGCATACGTTATACGCTCCTTTTGTTTTGTTAACTCATGTGTATATGCTCCTTGGACAAGGTAAACATGTGTATACCTCTCTTTCTTCATTATTTGGAGTTTGATCTATAATCCTTTGATGTTGACCTACTGCACAGTGAACTGTCATCCGAGTGAGTTTCCATCAAGGGCAACACCTATATCATAATGACAATAATCTCCCCCTTTGGACTTGATGGCAACAACAACACCAAGAAACTATCCCCCTTTGACATCAAGGGAAAAGGGTAGACCAAGATATTTTCTCCCATTGACATATATTATGTTGTGCATGCTCCCCCTAAGTACATGTTGAATTCTCTGATTGAGCTCTGTTGTGTACATGCTGAGATGCACTGAAAGCATCCATGCTCCCCGTGAGCACATGTAGAGTCTGAAAAAAATATTCTCCAAAATAACATGACTCTATAACTCAACCAAGTGAGTATGACCTTCCTATCACCAATGACCTATACATACATCCATCTCCCAGCCAAGTGCGGATATACTAGTTTATACATGACATAAATAATAATATTACATCAGCCATCCCATGCAAAGTGCAGATACCAATTACATCATTTTTCCAAGAGGACTCATTCAAATGTATGAGAATACATATCACACCCTAGACTTTTTACATGACTTAAGCAACAAATGGTATAAATATCTAAAGCCATAGCTGGACTCAACTGACCATAATGCCAACAATGCTAAATGTACTTGAAGGCTAATGCTCCCCATGAACATGTGCTACCCATATCAAAGCTTGCGCCATTGTTTTCTTGTCTGAAAAACATTTACGCTCCATGACTTCTAGAAACCCACATGTGTATGCAACTATACTTCATGAAACTCGCATATAATAACATTTCTCTAAAAAAATTTGATTTAACAACAGGATGATGCAACAACTACTCCCAGCTTTTGTCTGAGATATTGAAATTTTTCTCTGGGCAGTGGTTTAGTGAACATATCAGCAACCTGTTCTTTGGAGGGAACATACTCCAATTTGACCTTTTGTTCAAGCACTTGTTCACGTAGAAAATGGTACTTGATGGGTATGTGCCTGCTTTTGGAGTGCATGACTGGATTCTTTGAAATATTGATGGAACTTGTATTACCACATAGAATGGAGATAGGTAGAGTACATGTGATCTAAATGTCTTGCAAAATTTGCATCATCCAAAGTAGTTGTGTACATCAAGATGCAATAGCCACATATTCTGCTTTAGTTGTAGATAAAGCAATTGAACTTTGTTTGTTGTTGAACCAAGACACTAACCTAGAACCCATATAGAATGCACCACCACTAGTGATTTTTCTATCATCAACAATTCCTTCCCTATCTGCATTTGTATATGCATGAAGAGTAATATTTGCATCTCTAGGATACCATAAACCAAATTCCTGGGTTCCTTAAAGATATTTGAAAATTCTTTTGATTGCCTGAAGGTGTGATTCCTTTGGATTTTCTTGGAATCTTCAAACTATTCCTACTGCATGCATGATGTCAGGTTGGGTACCTGTTTGATAAAGTAGACTGCCAATCATGGATCTGTAAGTTGGTTGATGTACTACTGCTGATTCATTATTTGAGCTGAGACTACGTCCTATTATCATTGGGGTACATACAGGTTTAGAATCTTCCATTCTGTACCATTTCAAGATCTGTTTGAGATATTTGGTTTGTGACAGAAAAATACCATCTTTATTTTTTTGAAATTGTAGACCAAGAGAATAGGTAAGTTCACCAAGCAAGGAAATTTCAAATTCTTGCTACATTACTGAAGAAAAAATTGGACTCATGGATTTTTCATTGCTACCAAAAATGATATCATCAACGTAAACAATAATAATTAGAAATTTATCAGTTTCAATCTTTGTATATAGATTGATATATATTGAACCTTTTGTAAAACCTTGTTGGTGTAGATATTTGTCAAGGTGGTAATATCAGGCCCTTGGAGCCTGTTTCAGACCATAGAGAGCATTTTTGAGTCTGCATACAAATTTTTCATCATTTTCAAGAATGAATCCCTCTGGTTGTTCAATATAAACTTCTTCTTCTAAATCTCCATTAAGGAAGGTTGATTTTACATCCATTTGGTATACTTTGAATTTATGAAAGCTAGAAAGAGAAAGAAACATCCTTATGGCTTCAATTTTGGCAACAGGTGCAAGGCTTTCTTCAAAATCTATACCTTCTTGTTGAGCATATCCTTTACAAACAAGTCTGGCCTTGTGTCTAATGACTTCTCTATTTTCATTCAGCTTTTTTTTTAATATCCATTTAGTTCCTATAATATTTTTATCATGAGGTCTAGGAACTAATTCCCAAGTATCATTCATTTAAATTTTCTCAAGTTTTTCATCCATGGCCTTTACCCGACATTCATATTTGCATGCTTCATTTACGTTTTGAGGTTCAGTGGAAGATAGTAATGCTAAATAGCGTGAGGTCCCTGCAATAGTTCTTCTTGTCTATACACCTGCCTCCTTTTCCCCTAAAATTTGAGTTTCTGGATGATTTTTCTCAACATACCTGGATGGAGTCTTTTCTTCAACCATTATCTCTTATTCTGGTGCTTCATTAGTTTCTTCTTCAATATCATTTTGATTTGATGTGGGAAAGTAATCCCCATCTTCTTCATTGTCATAATATTCTGTTGATTATATCTGTTTTGTATTTTTGCATGCTTCATCAACTACAACATCAATGCTTTCAATAATTTTCCCAAGTCTTTTATTACAACATTTATATCCTTTACTTCTGGAGGAATAACGAAGAAGAATACCTTCATCTACTCAGTGTTCAAACTTACCAAGTTTTTCATCAGTCCTTTTGATAAAACATCTTCTTCCAAAAACTTTAAAGTATTTTACAATAGGAGTCTTGCCATACCAAAGTCCATGTGGAGTTTGAGTGCTATTTACCGAAACATTTGCTTTCTTGAGAATAGTTACGACAGCAAATGTTGCTTCACCCCAGAAGGTTGCAGGATTTCCAGATTCATCTAGCATAGCTCGAGCCTTTTATTGAATTGTTCTGTTCATTCTTTCTACCACACCATTTTGCTGAGGAGTCCTTGTAGTGGAGAATTTCCTTTTTATTCCATGTTGTTCACAGAAGTCAAAGGATTCATCTGATGTAAATTCCCCTCCTCGATCAGATCTGAGACATTTGATTTTTCGATTTGATTCATTTTCAACCAAAGATTTGAAGGCTTGGAACTTTCCAAATGCTTCATCTTTATGCTTTAAAATACCTATCCAACACATTCTGGAAAAATCATCAATGAACAAGAGAAAATATTCTTCTCGAAGAGGCAAATTTTTCCTTGATTGGCCACATAGATCAGCATGGACAAATTCAAGAGGCTTACTAGCTAACCCTTCTTTTTCCATGATGTGAACTTTGGTTTGCTTACCCATTTGGCATGGTTTACATATTGTATTTTTCTGGGATGCTAATATCTGGAAGATCACGAACAACCTTGAGTCTGCATGCTTTTCTTATTTGAGAAAAGATTAGATGTCCTAATCTTCTATTCCACAACCAATTTTCATCATTTTTTCTTAGATAGCACTGTTGGTGTCCTCCCTTGAGTATGTATAAGTTGTTTTGAGTTCTTATACCTTTCATCACAGTCTTTCCTGTATCAAGCTCACGAACAACACATATGTTTGATCGAAACACCACTTCATTTCCTTGATCACACATTTGACTAACACTCAACATGCTATGCTTTAAACCACCTACATACATAACATTTCCAACTTTAACCTTTTCTTTCAAGAAAACAGAGCCTTTACCTTTTATGATAGCACAAGTGTCATTTCCAAATGAGACATTCTTTTCCTTTTCTAAGGCATTATATGAGTGAAGTTTTTCTTTGTCACATGTCATGTATTTGAGCATCCATTGTCGATATGCCACTGATTTGCTAGTCCTTCTGCATACAAGGTTATACCACATCTTTCTATCTGAGATTATTTCCTTCTCCATATCTTGGGATTTAATGGCGTTTTATCCTATTGAGATACTTGACGAAATTTGCTCTTGCATTCAGATTCTTCATGACCAAAGTTGTTACAGATTGAGCATTCTATTTCATTTTCAAGAGGACAAAATTTATTATATGAACTTCTCTTGATGCGTGTTACATTCCTTTGATTTGAGGCTTCTCTAGTCATGATGGTTTTATAAGCAATGGATTGAGCAACTTTGTGCCCAAAATTATGAGATGAAAAACATTTCCCATTAAAGAAGTTCCTACGACTATTGAATCTATTAACCTGGTGATTTTAGTTTCTATTGATATTCATCTTTGGAGCAAATTGAGTATGATTTGCCTGAGGTTGGTTGTGGTTTCTATTCATCCTTGGAGTAAATTGAGTATGATTTACCTGGTGATCTACTTTATGCCTTTGCTGACAATTGTCATATTGTTCACTGCTTTTTGTTGCATCAAGATAGCTTTTGGTGGAGGTTGATGGCTTCAGTGATTAAGATGCTTCTTCATTATATCCAAGGCCTGTCTTTATCAGAGGAGAACATTGAACTTTGATAATTTCATTTAAAGTTTTTGATCCTTTAGCAAATCTAAGATTGAGACATTTCGTTTTCTCAAGATCCTTTCTTAGACCCACACTTTCACATTCTAGTTTTTCATTATGTTTTTCCTTTTCAACAAGTTGGTCTGTCAAGGTATCTATAATCATATTCCTTTCTTCTAAATGGATTTTGAGTTTAGATATTTCTTCATGAAGGTCTTCCTCTTCTAAAGCATCCCAAAAGTTATCATCATCATAAGCCATGAGAAGTTTGTAACCTTGTCCAGTTTCATCTTCATCACTATTAGATAAACCATCGTTATCTTCATGAGTATAGTAACTCCTTTTATTCACAACTTGTTTTGTATTCCCTTCTGCATATTCCTTTCCTTTTTCATATTTATCTTTATGAGGACATCTGGTAGCATAATGACCGATGCTACCACAAGCAAAGCATTTGAAGGGTAGCTTATCTCTAAACCTTTTAGAACCCCGTTGAAGCTTCTTGAAAAAGTTTACCTCATCTTGTTCTTCTTAAATATTTCCTAATTCATTGTGTTCTTCCTTTCCTTTTGCTGAAGCTTTAAATGTGGCTTCTCTTATATTTGATGGTCCTCCTTTTCTCATCTCAAAGGTAGTTAAGATTCTGTGAAGCTATGTCATAATGATATTCTACGGATCTTGTTTTTCTTCTATGGTAGACACTTTGGATTCAAATTTAGCAGACAGGGATCTCAAAACTTTCTAAAATAAGGTAACTTACTTTATTTCTTCACCATGATTCTTCATACAATTGACAACCTCATCTATACGTAAGAAGTAACTAGCCATACGTTCATCACTATGCATCTTAAGAGTTTCATACTAGATGCTGAGAGTTTGAAGCTTAGCATGTTTTACCTGAGAGTCTCCTTCATAGCTGAGAACGATTTTGTCCCATATTTCTATGGCTGATTTGAGCTGCATGACTTTAACAAAATCTAATTGTGACATATTTCCCAATAAAGTATTGACAACTTTGGCATTGATTTCATATTTCTTTTTACCTACTGCATCTGTAGGAATTGCTGTTTGAAATGTATACCCTCCTCCCACAACATCCCAGACATTTGTTCCAAACGATTGTAGATAGGCCGTGATTTTGATTTTCCAATAAACAAATTTTTTGTCATCAAAGATTAGCGGTCTGATGGATCCCATGCTTTATTTACTGTTCATGTTGATGGATTTCCTTTCTAGTGATCAAGCTTCTTCTGAAGCACCTGCTCTGATACCAATTGCTAGAAATAATACTGAGAGGGGGGTGAATCAATATTATCACATCAACGATTTTATTTCCCAAACAGATTGATATATGTTACTTCAGTGAAGTGAGCTAGCATGTACACGCAACTGTCCTTAGAGAAACCAATGTATATGCAGAGAACTTGTGATTTAGACAATTATCATGTGTTGAGCTTAAACCAGTATATCGGAGATTTATTAGATAGTGCAGTAAAAATATTATAAAATATCACACATAAGCACCACACATTAACACCAAGATTTAAGGTGGAAACCCAATGTGGGTAAAAACCACCAATTGTTGTCGTCTTTGTCTTCTTTTAATAATAACAAAATTTGTTTACAATCTTGTACTAGTGCAGACTCATACTAGTACGCAGGATTCTACCTGCAAAAGGTTATAACCTTCTCTCATTCTCCAGTTTTTACGGGAAGGGAGCTACTACCCCCTAGCTCTTATACTTTCCAATATGTTTACTAGTACGTAGGTGCCAGCCTATAGAAAACTCCACTATTTCACCAGGGACCATGTTTCATGAATTTTCATACTGGATACTCTTGGAACACAACACCACAATATGAAGGCCATGTTTCATCAAATTTTCACACTAGACCCATCAAAGCTTTTAAACTTAAACTATATCAATCAATATTCAGTTAATCTGAATAATCAAATTACTAACACCAGAACACTGTACTGAACCCAGAACCCTACATCATCATTCAGAACTAGTTGTAACCTCCAAAATCATGCATTAGAATGTATACGCTACTTGGCGACACCCAAACTACGTGTATACGCTACTTCTGGTAATTGAACCTGCGTATACCTTCAAAACTACTACAAACATAAAATTTTGAATCAAGTTTGTACCAACTACGAATATACTGAATATCTACTGTCAACTTTCAAAGCTTTACACAGGTAGGGACAAAGAACACTTCTTCTCACTTATCCAATCAATCAATCAAATGCCATCCTACTTATGTATGTAGTCTTTTATTAAGATCTAAGAAGACTTCACTGACAGACAGCAGTAAACCAATAGAATTTGATTAGATAGTTCAGTCAAATCTAAAAAGTAAGCTTCTCTTTGATATACGCTACTTGAAAGAACCAAACTTACTTGTATACACTCTTTGGCTAAGATGAACCTGTGTACAGATCTGCAAATATTGACTTAGAACTTTGTAGCAATTCCAGACTTCAGACAAACCCAGATCTTGATAGATATCAAGTAAACATTCTCAAAACATTAGATCTAGTCTCAAACATTATCATATAATTCAAGAATAAGTTATTTCATGTCTCATGATCCTGATCCAACATTGAACTCAAGGTGCACATAAATATTTTAGATCCAGTCCCAAACACAACCCTACAACATAAAATATAATTTCGATAGAAGTATTCCTTAGAATATTATTGCTTGCACACTTTTCCTAATGATCTTCTCCTCCTTATATACTCTTAGGTCTTTCTCAATACCTTGGACCAAAGCCACTTAAGACCAATACCTTGGACCAAATACCTAGGGTCAATACCTTGGACAAAATACCTCAGACCAAATACCTTGGATCAAAATACATTGGACCAAAAACTTGGTTTTCCAACATGTACGCACTTTTCCTCTTGTGAAAGTGCGTGTATACATTATATTCTCCTTTTGTTCTATTAACTCATGTGTATATGCTCCTTGGACAAGGTGAACTTGCGTATACCTCTCTTTCTTCATTCTTTGGAGTTTGATCTGTAATCCTTTGTTGTTGACCTGCTGCACAGTGAACTGTCATCTGAGTGAGTTGCCATTAAGGACAACACTTGTATCATAATGCCAACACCATACACAGGTGTTGCTTATGTTTCTATATATTTATGGAATAAACTAAAATATCATCTATAAATATCAAGGCAAATTTATTGGAATATGGGTGGAAAATATCATGCATTAAACTCATTAATGTAGTCAGTGCATTGGTCAATCCAAGAGATAAGAATACAAACTCATAATGGTCATAACGAGTTCTAAACGTGGTCTTACAAATGTACTCCCCCTTTAATACAACTTGGTGGTAAGTTGATCATAAATCAATTTTAGAGAAGATCGTAGCGCCTTTAACCTCATCAAATAAATTATCAATTCGAGGTAGTGGTACTTGTTCTTGACAGTTAGCTTGCTAAGTTGCCGAAAATCAATGTAGAGCCTCAAAGTGCCATCCTTTCTTCTGATGAACAACATAGGGACCCTAGAGGGTGACACACTTCGGCATATATACCCTTGTCAAGTAGTTCTTGTAAGTTCATCTTAAGCTCTATTAACTCATGTATACTCATACAGTGTGAAACTTTTCATACAAGGACAACTCTAAGAATCAACTCTATCATGAAAACAATGTCCCATTTTGAGTGTAGCCTTGGTATGTTCTCATGAAACAGATAGGAAAAATATTGCTTTACCAATATGTTTTGTAAGGAGATTGTATTATCCTTAGTATTAGAGTACCCAACTTGGACAACATATATAATACAATCCTTCCTAACAAATTTTCTTAATTGAGAAGATGCAATGGGGCATAACTTTATTATCTTTTTAACCCCCTAGAGTTCTTGTTTGGAACCATCTTCAGAAAGGTAACTAATATACTTTTCCTTACAATTAACCAAGGGCCAATTATATTCTAACTAGTCGATTACAATCAACATGTCATAAGATCCTAGGGGCAGTACATTTATATTACCCTTAATTTGTTGCCTTCCTATATCAATAGGATGATTTAGTACCTTAAAAGTCACTCTTCTTTTAGCCCCAATAGCTAATTGGACCAAGCAGGGGTTTTTAAACTTATGATTATGTAAGTGACACTTTTCCACTACCTAGAGAATGATAGAACTTATACTTTCTCACAGATGTACTAAAATAGATATAGTTTAGTTAAAGAGCTTACCTTTCAACTCTATCATAGTGGGATGATAATCTTCTTAACGATATTCTAATGTAGTGTTGGTCCTTGGAATGCTTCTCACCACCTCACTAACTGTGTAAGCTTCCTGTACATTGGTAGCTTTCTCAGGCCTTGCACGTTGGGGTAATTTTTTGTAGTAATAGGGTTCCCCACAACCGCAACATCGTAGACGGGCTTTTTGCGATTGGTCAAGCTCCAAATAGCTTGATTCTTATATCTGTTTGGGTTCATTTTTCCATTTAGTTCTATGTTTATTCCTCCCAAATGACTTATTTGGTTGACATATCTGTGCACTTTTAAAACTTGCAGTATTTGTATTTTTGATATTCTAGAAATTCTTTATCCGTTTCTTATGTGGCTATCCTTTACCACCATCCCTCTTTTCTCTCATCTACTAATAAAAAAAATGGGCCTTCCAATTTCTTCATCCATGGTCTTGGGGTTATCAAATTATAACATCTCCTTCATGTATGTAAGAAGAATACTAAGAAAGGACATAAATTTGGTTAGAAAATTTGTCCATAGTTAGTTGTCGCAGTTTCAAGTTGTGAAACTCCTTTTCCTTCTCATCATAAATCGGTTATGTCGGATATTTGTTTTTGATATGCTTCTGGAATTTGTCCCAAGTCAACTCCTTATCTTCAATCCCTTGCAATATCCTTACCTCCTCACACCATAAAGTAGATTTACCTTGACGCTAGTAAATGGCCAACCTAGCTTTAATATTATTATAGTACTCATAAATCTAGAAACATTTGTTCATGATAATAATATAGGCTTCTTTAGCTTCCTCCACTTTACCATAAAATATTGGGGCTTTTATTTTTTCAAATTCCCCCTGTAATTTGGTTTTCTATTTCTTCACTTTCCTTTTGATGAGACATTATCAAACTCCTCTTCGTTATCATCCTTGTCTCCTTCAATACTCTTAGCATGACTCCTTTCTGTCATAATGTTATTCCTGTGTATAGGTTCTTCATCGCTAGATCCAATTTCAGGGTTGGGTATAGAGGTCCTATGATTCTGCTCCCTATGACCAGGACAAGCTCGGGATGAGGCCTTTCTATACAACAAAATCATGTGCATAATATTATAGAGACATACAAAGATATCTTCACTCCAACTATGGAGGTGCCTCTACACTAGTAGGAAAAACATTTAGTATATTTTTCACCTGGTGCTCCTTTATATAATGGCATACTATTTAGATTCTCTCTCTTCAAGAATAAGGAAATAAAAGGTCAGATTCATGAGATCATCCAAAAGGGAAATATTTGATCGAGCTCCACACCTTAAAAGGGTCCAATTATGTTGGTGAAGAAGAAATATAGGACATGGAGACTATATATTCATTACGGATCTATGAATAAAATCACTATCAAGAACATATACATGATCCTTAGGACTGATAATATTCTTGATCGATTTAACGGTGCCAAGTGCTTTATTGAGATTTATTTAAACTTAGGTTGCCACTAAGTTCCAATTAAAATAAACTAATGTATGGAAGATATCCTTCAAATCTAAAGAAGCATTTTTGAGTGATTGGTCATTCCTTTTGGGTTGAATGATACTATAGTAATGTTCATGAGGATGACGGATGATATACTGCAATTATTCACATACAATTTTTTGGTTGTATATTTGGATTATATCCTCATCTTTAGTAAAACCCAAGAAAAATGTATGTACCATATTCAATAGGTATTTAGCACCCTACAGAAAAAGGTTATATGCCAAGTTAGAGAAATGATTATTTACAATGCAAAGAATTCAATATTTTGAATACATTTTGGATAATTCGGAGTCCATATGTGCCAAACCAAGAACCAAGTCATTCGGTATTGGCCATCCATGATGACTCTATAAAGCTCCATAGCTTCTTGGGCCTTGCTAACTTATACCAAAGGTTTCGGTTGGTATTCTCTCTTATCACTTGTCACTTAATTAGCTAAGAGACTGAGGATGGAGAAAAAGAAACACTTCCCTAGTCTAAGTCAACAAAAAAGGCATTCATGGATCCAAACATCACCCTTGGACAACACTCGTTGCCACCCTTTTTTAGTGTTTCATTGATGTCAAAGGTTTCTTAGGAAGAGTCATGCTAAGATTAGGTAGTTGGAGATCAAGTAAGAAAACCCAAGAGGAGTCACAAACATATCATGTGGAAAAAGGCCAAGCAAGAAGAACAAGTAGCAAAAGGCCAATAAGGCTGAGAAGGTCTTAAAGGATGAGAAGACTATTAAGGTAGAGAAGACCAATATGGTCATCCCCTAGTCATGACTTTTGGACACATTTGGAAAATAGGTTATCACCCAAGGGCTAAAAACCTATCAGACCTTGAAAGTCTTAGCATTTCTTAAAGGAACAAATTTGATTTCACTTGAGAAATATGACTAATTCTAAGTCTTTGGGAGTAATAATTTATGGGAGAATGGATTGTGCAAGGAATAATTTGGAATGTCTTCAGCGGAAGAATGAAAGTTTTTTATGGGTTGTGCAATCTCTAGTGTGAAAAACATTGAACTGCAATTTAAATGACACAAAAGTGTAGAGGCATAAGTGATGAAGGTGATTAAGTACAGGTCATGTAATTTGGAGGATGCTAACCTTTGAGTGAAATTTAAATGACCTACAAGTGCATAGGCATAAGTGTTGAAATGGATTAAGTATAGGTTGTGCACTTTGAAGGATGTTGAACTTCAAGTTTAATTTGAATGACTCACAAGTGCGGAGGTAAATCTTGTGAGGAGGTAAGGTTATGTTCCACCACTTTGCAGAAGGTGGGGTTAAAGAGAAATATCAAAACAAATAGTTTTTTTGGAAAAGTGGTTTGACTATTTTGACTTGAACATAAATAATAAATAATAAATTTTATGGTGGATAAATTAGAGAAGTGTGTAATAAATTATTATTTATCCTCACCTAGACACATGTTGGGCTCAAACTAGTTATAGTAGATGATCTGACAGATGACATGGAAGATTATGTGGAAATTGTGAGTCCCATGTTGGGCTTTGGGAAATTAGGACACTATAGTGCTAAAATGGAACTGGAGTAGATCAATCTAAGGTGTGAAGTCTCAAAGTAATGGGAAACTAGTCATTAGTTGTAGATGGTCAGGATCATCATTAGTTGAAGTTTTATCTACCAAGCACTAGAGTGTATTTTTATATATGAAAGTTGAGGCTTGTATCAGGTGTGATGTGGAAGGTATGATGGGGCATATATGACTTGGCAAAAGGACCATGTGGCAGGTTTTAATTATTCCATAATGTAATGATGTGGTGGTCTCTGAGGTCTTGGGATTTGTGCTAGGGTAGTGTTTTAGCGAATGTTTTCTGTGTATTTTGGTTTGGCCAAAATATTCGATGAACACAAATTTTCACTAAAAATATTAGCTCTAATGGATTATGCCAAGTGGGGCCCTTACTAAGCTTCTAGAGTACCAAGATGTGAAAACATACATGCAATAAGATATTTCTAGCGTAAGCAATCCCAATGAGGTAGATAATTGTCATTTAGTAGATCTCTGGCATGGTTGATGTAAAGAACTTGCCAACTGATGAGTATCGATACTAGGACAATCCATAAATGTCACAAGTCCAACAATCTAAGTCCCTATGAGGACTTAGTCCTATGATTTGCTCGCACATTATTAAAGGGAAGAGCATGTTGGGTGTAATGGTAGAATGCAAGAGAATTAAAATTGAGAGTTAAGTGCTCAAATGAAAATTGCACTAAGGGAGATCTAGGTGACGATAATTAAAGGTTCATCTTAAGCATAAATGTGAATGAATAGTAATAGAAATTAGCAATCAGAGAGAACAATATTGCATATGCACCATTCTAAAAGCACCTTAGTGGATGCACATGGATGAAGAGAACACATGGATAAGGAGATGCACTGCTAAAGTTAAGAGGTGAACTTGATGTAAATAAGAGTAGAGTTATATGTAGGAACATGAAAAATCTATGAGAGTATTATGTGTGAATAGAGTGTGACTTGATGAAATAGTCAAATAGTCCGCAATATCACCAATGAAAACCATGGATTAATACCCATGCTTATAGAGATCGTAAGTTGTAAATACTGAGTTAAACATTATATTAAGTGATTACCACATGTATATGAAAGTATAAAGAGACCTATAGTATATCAACTAAAGAAAGGTAAGTTAGTCGAAGGAAAGGAAACTTGAGCAAATCATATGATGGAGAGCAAAGTTGTTATCATGCTAAGTGTGTACAAATAGAGCCCAAAACATATTTGAATGTAGTTGAACATCAACTTAAGCACATACACATCAAGTTCATTATACATTTCACTTTTGATTTCCTTCTATGCATTATCCTTTTAAACAAGTGACATAAGGCTTCAAGTGAGAACTCTTTCCTCTTAAGAGGTTGAGAATCTAAGCCTCCTAAACACCATTTTCCCTTCATCAAACTCATGAATGAACACTAGCCACATTTAATAACAACATGACATTTTCATCTAGTTGTGTGAATAGGACAATGAATTACACTAATGATGTAGTCATCGAAAGGTCTAATGTGATAGTGGGCTATTATGCCAACTTTAACAAATTTTTAAGAAAAATATTCTTGTAACCAAATATGTATTGGTTAAGAGAAAAAAAATAAATTTAGGAAGTTATAAATTAAAATCCTTTGTAAACTAGATAATCAAATCATTATATCGAAAAGATTGCTTATCTTAACCATAAAAAATTCGCTTATAAAAAATAAAATTAAACAAGACGAGCTGCATGGCAGCAAGTCCCTGCCATGAGATCTCAGACCATTATTGCAGTCCAGCAATTTCAGTGCAGAGAAATTATAGCTTTAAGCATGCCAGAAATGGAAAGTTCAACATCTTCTGGGACACCAACAGCCTGACTCCCAAGGCCGTGTAGGCCATAAAGGCCCAACACAAGAACGTGAAGGTCACGCTGAGCTTAGGCGGGGATAGCGTGGGCAACGGTCACCCCGTCTAGTTCAAGCCATCGTTAGTATCTTTGTGGGTTAACAATGCTGTCACGTCGCTGTCGAAGGTAATCGAAGAATACCATCTCGATGGCATCGACATCGACTACGAGTTTTTTCAGGCCGACGATAACACGTTTGTAAATTGCATCGGGTAGTTGATCATGCAGTTAAAGCAGAGCAAAGTCATCTCCTTCGCGTCCATTTCCCCCTTCGAAGACGGGGCCGTTGTGCAGTCCCATTACACAGCCTTATGGGGCAAATACGGGCACGTGATTGACTACGCTAACTTCCAGTTCTACGCGTACGAATCCAGCACCACGGTTTCTCAGTTCATCCAGGACTACAATACTCAGGCATCTCTGTACAAAGGAGGGAGAATACTGGTTAGTTTTAGTACAGATAATGGCACTGGAGGTCTCTTGCCCGATCATGGGTTCTTTCAGGCATGCCAGATGCTGAAGCAGCAAGGGGAACTGCAGGGCATCTTTGTGTGGTCTGCAGACAATTCAAAGTCTAATGGATTCAAATATGAAAAGCAAGCAGAAGCTCTTTTGGCGTGACGGGATTGATTTGATAGCCGCTACTTATCATAGGGAATCATCACTCAGTCATACGATGACCTATAATAACTAAAGGAATAAATATTTGGGTTCCAATTGCATTGTAACCGCCAACCTTGGAATTTCAAATTTACTTCGCCTATTTACTGAAAATTTGGTTGGTTGTTTTTTCTCCCTTTTCATTTTACGCTTACGCTAATTGTAAGTTACTGAATGGAATGGATAAGTCAGCGAAATTTAATGAACATTATATAAAAGAACATTATTGCGTAAGTTAGTGAACGTTATGCATAAGTCCGCGAAAGTTAATGAACATTGTGCAAACGAAAATAACAGTAATTTTATGATAGAAAAAATGTTTTAGAGCTTGGTAAATCGTAACGATTTGAATATTGAAATGCTCCAATACTCGCCCAAACCAAAAGATGCATGCAAGCCATGTGTTACACTTGATACACACCAGGAAGGCGATTACGTGCCCCGGTGAAGGAAATGGAACCTTGTTACCCTTACGCTGATATACTGCTCGGGAGCCATAGTGCTGGTTCTACTGCTGGTCGTGTATGTCCTGATCCTAGCTCTCTCATTTGCCTAGAATCCGCTCCTAGGTTCATGTCGTGATTGCAATAAAGTCATCTTGCCAGGATGGATTTCCAGTGTACCGTGTTTGCAATGGTCCCAGCTCGACCTTACATTTAAATTAGCAGCAGGTCGTAGTTTTGTAGGTGGTGGTCCTTCTGATTGCAGAGACTCACGTTCGTTTATTTTTTATCAGTCTGGTACCGTCGGGCCTAAATCTGCGTTGTGACTAAATGCAGAATAAGTCGCGCAAGCATCGTTCAGCGGAAAGTAACAATGCAAAGGATTCTAGCCAAGAGGAGTCCACAGTCAGTAATGGAGATAAACAACGGGAGCTGGGAGTTCATGGAAAGCGGCACCCTGTTTACAGAGGCCTGAGAATGCGGTCTTGGGGTAAATGGGTGTCGGAGATTCGAGAGCCCAGGCCTGCGGCGGGTCAACTATGGTTTTACAGACAGCAGCAAGTGCTATCCACCCAAATCTCTTTTCGAGCTTCAAGTTGTGCAGTCTTTAGAATTGTCCTCTGTCAATTGTTCAAAATGTGTGTCCGATGCAATGTCTTGAATGCCTAAAAATTGTTTCACGAAGAGCGGAGGAGAAGTTTTAAACAACAATTGCCGAATTCGTTTTGGTAGAGAAAAGTTTTATGATCCCCAGTTCCGGTCGCTTGCAGATAAAACGCCCAGGAAAATGACAATAAATCTTGTCATAGTCTTGGCGGTTCTTGGAGTAGCGCTTGGCACTTTAAAATGTTGTAGAAAAAGTACAAAATCGAAATCGAGCAGCTAGAGACTCTTCTCCCTTCAAATTTCTCATGATTTCCATGTTTTCAGTGTGAATTTGAGATTTTCTTGGCAAATTTTCTTGAATTTGAGATTTTCTTGGCAAATTTTATTGTTCTTCATCATAATCTGTAGTTCCAGAAGCAGGAGCAAGGCCAGAAACGGATCATAAAAAGTTTAACTGCATGCATTACACGTGCAGGCTGAAGCATGATGACCCACGGCATTTCCCCCCTGCACACGACACTACTTCCTGCCTCCACGTTTTCATCTGCATGTAAGCATTCACA
>APFE030638299.1:0-18537 GCA_000404065.3 Pinus taeda
GTCCACGGCCTACGCCAACGTGGCTACTACAGGCAATTTATTAATAAAAGAATGAAAATTTACATAAGCTTCTCTCATGCACGGTTAACCTACAAAGGACCCTCCATGCGCTTTAAATAGAATTCATGGACCAATCGGGTGTCAAGCCACGGATCAAGTGTCGGTAATACCGAGGAGAGAATGAACCGTCGGATCACTACATATCGTGGCCGTCGGATTGTAAGTTACAAAATGTACAACGGTAAAGAAACACACTTTACCTAACTCTATACCTAACTCTATACTAGACCAAGTTGAACTTAAATATTTCCTATGTGTCGGAATATCCTAACAGGATCCCTCTCATCGAGAGGTGTAGGATTAAGCTAAAGATCATCCGATTCCGATAAGTATTCATGGAGATATGAATTTATTTGTGTTCTGGGACAATTCGTCAAGGTCGGCCAACAACCAAATAAACCCCACTTGTGCTCAATGTTTTAGTATAAATAGAGGTGGCCTTCAAGTCATTTCAACACACTTGGGATCTCTTCCTCTCTACTTGTCTTTGGGTTTTAGTAGGAGGAGAGATCCTAAGGGATAACACTGCCTTAATCGAGAGGGTAGAAGGAAGAACTGCAGGAACTGCCGAGAAAATCCAGAACTACAGGAACTATTAGAATTGCGGGGAAAAGCGAGAACTGTCGGGAATTGTCGGGAACTGTCGGGAAAAGCCGGAATTGTTGAAATTGCCGGGAATAGCCATAACTGCCGAGAACTGCCGAACTAGCATGCAAAGCATGCTAAGGACAACAAGCAAGCTAGGGACAACAAGCAAGCAAGATGCAACCATCACATAGGTCAGTATGGCAACAGGGTGCAACAATGGCACATAATGCAGTACAGTGATGGGTACAATCATGATTAATGAAGCATGATGAGATGCAACATAGTGATGATGAGTGCAACATGGTGCAACACAGTGAGGTGCAACATGATGATGAAATGTAGCACAACGATAGGTGAAGGAGTCACATTGGAGAATCAGTTGAAGCATCATTTCTTCTACTGATCTCATGTATCATCTTCTTAGAGATGATCTATGCTCTTATCTAGATAAGTTAAAGTGTTGACTTCCGTTGTAAATGTATTATCTCTCTCTCTCTGTGCTGAACTATTGAAGAACATATAAGAAGAATTGATCAAGGGTTTCCTCACATTGGGGTTTGTCCCTAGCTAGCGCCACAACTTGTGTCCTCTTGTCTTGGCTTGTCTTATGTGATTTATGTTTATGTTATATCTGCAGTTTACTTTAATGTTGATGTGATTGCTAATCTGGAAAAGGTATTGAGCTAATTGTGAAAATTGAAATAAATTGCTCTAAGCATAGAACATACCTAAAATTAACAGTTTTCCCCTCAAGGGGGGTTTTGCCTTGACATAGTGCCTACATCTGGTGGCCATTGTTTTATGTACTATTGCTTTGGTAATTGCTTGATGAACTAAAAGAAAGAAGATATAAAGAATCGTAATAACAAATCAAGAACATAACAAGTAATTATTAAGAATAAGAAAATATTTCCGCCTTTCTGATTTTTTAACATGGTATCGGAGCTTTGGTGAAGAAAGGAGAAAAAGATAGTTTCAAGCACTTGACCAAGGAACCATTCAAAAGGATTATTTTAGGAAAGGAGTCTACTATATTCAAGAAAGATGTCTAACACAAACAAGGGAGAAAACAAACTTGAAGAAGCCTCAAACTATAGGTCTTCGAAGAAGAGGATTAACCTCATCCTTGCAAAGAACACGGTACTAGACTTGGTCAAAGGAAAAGTAAAGAAGCCTACAGATGACTCTAGTGATGCTGACTCTAATGGTAGAAGGAATAAAGGACAATCTTGTCCCATTTATAGGCAACATCAATCATGCAATTGTATGAAGCCTTGCTAAAGTTATTTGGAACATTGGTCAAGTGGCAAGCTTAAAGAATCAACTGAGGACCACAAAGATGACTAAAGGAGATACAATGACTTCCTTCTTTGTAAAGATAACAAGTATCAAAGATGATTTTTTGGCCATTGATGAAATTGTTCCAGACAAAGAACTCGTGATCACTTCTCTATTAGGATTGCCACCTACTTGGGGTGCATTTGTTGCAAATCTTAACAATTGGAAGGAAGCTTCCACTGTTGAAGAACTATAGATTGCTTGTAGTCAGGAAGAATTGAGGATTTCATTAGTTGCCAATTCTAAAGATGTTTCAAATGCCTGCATTGCTCAACATAGAGGAAAGAAATCGAAAGGAGCAAGGAAGAAAGTTGACATGTCTAAGGTTGAATGCTATTAATGTCATAAGAAGGGTCACTACAAGAGTGACTATCCCAACAATCCAAGAAACAAGAAGAGAGAAAGAGATCAAGCCAATGTTGCTAAAGAGGAAGACCTAAAGAAAGCCACACCTGGAGAATCTGACATAAGGGACTTACACTACTAAGTCCTTTTCTTATAGCTTTAGATATCTTATTTTATATTTTTAATGTTTAGAACTTATAGGTTTTAACATGTTTGTGGAAAATACATTTTCATTTGTTTTATAAGTTTATAGGTATCCCTCAAGCTTTGGAGAGAGCCCCCAACAACTCCCAAAGATAAGTTTCTCATTCCCTTTTAGTTTTTGGCTTCATGTACTCATTTAGTTTTGATTATATTAAATACTAATCACCATTCTCCCTCTATTATCTTGATTAGGAAGACATTTGCTATATCCTCAAGGAGTATTGTTACCGGGAATAGTGTCCACTCGGAGCTGCTATTCCCACTAAGACTGGTAGCTATCTTAGAAACAAATAAGTAAAGTCTACTTTCGTTTTCCTTTATGAAAATAGATAAGAGTGGAACAAAGGAGACCAATCTTAGTCTTGTGCTTGGTTTCCTTGTTTGATTCCTCCCCTTCCTGATAGATCTTTGCCGCTTCTTCTTTGTCTGCCCAGCTTCAAAGCGCACCTGTGGAATCAAAGCAACATACTACTATCGAAGAACAGAGATCTATATTCATAAATAACACAAGACCAGATATGTGTTAACCATACAAATGCATATATAAACAAACATACAAGAATATGGAGGAAAACTTGAATAGTTTTATTAAGATCAAAAGTAGCAAGAGGATTACAACCATATGTTCTGACCCAGCATCATCCTCCAGCAAGAAAGCCCTTCTTCACCTCAAGTAAGCTTAGATCACCCAACACTATGAATGTACACCAGAAAAACCAACAACACTTCTCTATAAGATACAAAATTCCAGCCTTCGGATCTCTGTGATGAGGGATCCATATATAGATGATTACAGAGAGGTGAGTCATCTTCTGGGATATTGATTAGTGTCGTTTCTCTGATAGTTCCTGCTTCCACTTGGAGAATGATGATCTCTTACTCATCCCTGGTCGAAACAGAGAGGCAAGTGTCAGAGGGGAAGCTTCTGGAAGATTCCATGATCTTCCACCTTGCATTTTGTCCCTGCCATTTGTCCATTCCCGACCATCGCACCCTACAGAGGAGAAATTTAGTATGCATTGCACCTTGTACACTGGGAAGGTGATATACATCGCACCCTCTGCACTGGGTATTTAGTATGGTCTAGTTTTGACCATTTCTGAGCAGATTTTAGTGGAGAACTTCTGGGAGATGATGTAATTACCTGACCTTGTTCCTTTAGGCAGTGAAGCAACACTTTTAGGGACTTAGGAGCCCTTAGTTTATGGACATTTATGATTTGGGTTGCAGTGCCCAAAAATGTCTATAACAGTTGCCCCCTAAAGCATGAGGTTGTTAATCTTTTGATGTCGAGTGAAATGCTTTATCTTGAGGATTTGAGGTTTTTCGAGTTGGGAGGCGACCTGTAATAAGATGCAATACAATACATTATCTTCATCATATTTTTCATGATCTAGCTGAGGCGGGCATTCCCATGCTCAGCTTTATACATTCATTTTCATGTACATAGGACAGACAATCGTCTGTGTAGCAGATTGATGATTCGGACTCATCATCCTTTGATTTGGATGATCATCTGTTTGGCAATGATGTACATTTGATGTCTTTATATTCCTGAATATATCGCAGCCCAGATGGATGAAACTAGATCCGGGGTCTTCAAAACTCGTTCAATCTTCACTTGGAGTACAATTCGATCCATGTCAAAAATATGTTCTGGAGTTGAACATGGAAAGACATCGCCTGATTACCAACCAATGATGTAAGTTGTTAACAGGCACGAGAGGAATCACCAATAATGACAATGACCCTCAAGGTACTACAGTACAATTCGCACAGTGTGAAAAAGGACTTTGCATTGAACACCATGTAAAATCTCTCGGTCGAAGGCCATTAATGTAAACCTATCGCCGAAAGTGAGAAACTTGCCATTGAGGCATGCAAGCTTCAAAGTACTGAAAGGGTTGTTCCTAGGTTGACTTCTTGGATGATGAGCTGACGTCGACAAGAAGTGACCCATTGTAGGAGGGCCTTAATGAATCCCACATCTATGAAATGGAACAAAGCAAATGATTTTGGAGGTGAAAACGATCTGATGATACAGGGTTCAGGGTGGCGGTCATGAAAGAATGGAGGGTGAATGTATTGCAACGAGTGAGACACAGGTGAATTCTCTGAGTGACTTCTCTTGAGCATATCAGTGACAATGATGATGGATTGGTAGCCTTAACCCAAAATATGGATGGTGTGATGGACCAATGGTGATATGACCAGTGAATGGAACAACCCAACCTAACTCGGATGTGGAGAGAAAGTGTCATGTTCAAGAGCGACTTGCTACCAATAAAATTTCTTCAAGTTTTCTTCCCAATTTTCCCTAGTCATTGCTGACCATTACCTCTTTATTTTTGTCAAGCTTAAGGAGGATAACATATGCTTGTTATATAATTCACCCTTTAGGTGAACCTGTCACTATATTTTAATGAGCCTAGCGACAGTGAAACTCGTTCTCGTCCAATTGGATGAGTTTGTCGCTATTCGGTTTTAACGAGTTTAACGACAAAGATAAGTCGGTCCTTTTCAATTTTAGAGAGTCTGAAAGGGACGGAAAGGAAACTCCAAAGATTCTTTTTCATTATATAATCCCTTAAGTCCAAAAAAGCGTAAAATAATACGAAAGGGATGAATGTACAGTAATTTTAACGAGCCGAACAAGACAAGTGCTCGATCTTTTTGTGTAATAATCCCTCAAGTCCAAAAAGATTAAAATCTAGAGGAGGGATAACACTTCTGATGACTTTAATGATCCGGAGAGGCTAATCGCACGGAAATCTTTTCATATTTTACGATTCAGTTGAAAAGAGCTTAAAGGAGACTCGTTTTTCAAGGAATGAGCGATGATTTCGGGTAGCAGCTTATTCCAGGTAAGCTTTGCAATTTTCCAATCACTGCAGTGTCACTAGGATGGCTAATAGAACCACTCTTCACAGATGTTCCTCAAAAGGGCAAACAATCAAATGGAGGCGAATGATCGGCTAAAAAATAGAGTGGAGGTAATGATGAGAACACGACCAAGGCTCAAAAGTTGATGATAATGCATTCACAATGGTTATTTACTGGAAAATTGGTTCATTTTTAATGACCTTAAACTCTGGGGGAAACATTTGCTCAATGCTTATGTTTACTTTTTAACGAGCTTGAATTCCACGTTAAAACTTCTTGTGGCGGGTTTAGTTTTTAACGAGCTTGAACCCTGCAGTAACACTGCTCGTGATAAGTTTGCATGCCCCCAGCATAATAACGCAAATCGAGGTGCATGCCCCCCAAGCTTCATTGCATTCAACACGGTGGTTGGAATGAAGGTTTACCTTCAAGATATTTGAAAGACTCGGTTTGGAAAGGGAGTTGTTTCATTTTTTAATGAGGTTGACACAATAAAAGAAATATCCTCATGACAACCTTTGATCACAACTCATACGGGGTCATGAAGGAAAGATCTAGTTCCAATGCCCCCAGTACATAATGTACAACATCACTAAATTGATCATCAGATGATGTAGCTATGGTAGGGATTGGAGGCAATGCCTCACGATGATCCATACTATCAAAATGTTCTGAGTTCTTCATCATTTTTGTTGATGTACAAGATCTCGTGGGACAGGTTTCCACTGTGGCCACTTCTGCCAACTTACTCGGAGGCGGAAGGGAAAACGTCCCCATTAAGGAAGGGTCTTTTAAGAGACCTACTCCGATATTTTGAAGCGACTGAGAGCTTCCGTGGATCATCAGAATGCTTCCCGTAACTTGTGAACTGTTGGGGAGAAATGTTTGTTGGTCGACGATTTTGATTCCTCCTTGGAAGGGAAATGCAATCTTTCTGAAGTACGTCGACACAACGGCAGCCATAGCATATATCCAGGTTCTTCCTAGTAGGATGTTGTAATCAAGGTTTCCGTCGATAACTTCAATATCAATTTCTATTATTTTCCCCCCTAGTTCGACTTGCAAGTTACTTAAAATCCCATATGGAGTGTATGTTCGCCCATCAAATGCTTTTAATGTCGTTGATGATCGCGACAACGGTGGTGAGCCTAAATTTTTCTAGCAACTCATTGACATAATACATGTAGATGCCCCATCATCAATAATTGTTCGATGAACAGTTTTGTTGAGGGATTTCACTTGAATAAGGAAAGCTAGTTGAGCTGGTAACTGAGGGTCATATCCTTTGTGATCAAAGGCCACAAGATTGGAATTCGTTGGGTCAATCCCACCTATCGCTGATAATAAAGCCTGCTTTTGGGAGGGGCAATTTTGCAGTACCTCAAGTGTCGACATAGCGAATGGCGATTGGGCCAGATCCTCCACAATATTATAATGTTGTGCTACTCTAGCACAAGGATTAAATGTCGATTTGTTTACTACTCCCTTTGGTGGCTTTATCGTTAGCTCAGGAATGATGGGTGGCACAAATTCAGTTGAAGTTGTTGTCGAACTACTAGGTTGATCTGTAGCCTTGTTGTTCGACATCTGTGGATTTCCATAATCTTTATTCCTTGTGAATATTAAAGCATCATTTTGTTGTTTTGAAATGGAAAACATAAGCACTCGGGACGAGGAAGGATTGTTGCTAGCAACCGGATTTGTTCCTGGGTTCAGAAATGGATCAGTTAATACCGCTGAGGTTTTTGAATTCTTGAAGAATTTTCTAAGCTCAGCTTTATATAGACAATCTCTTGTCCGATGATCCTCATTTCATATCTGACACCCTGAAGGAGGTTTCCTTTGCCCAGAAGGGTTTACAGAAGATTTTTTAGGAGATGACTCCTCTTGTTTCTTCTTTTTCCCTTTCTTTTTATTTTTGCCTCCTGGTTTCTTTGGTTCTTTACCTTTGTCAGTCGACACGACATTAACCTCCGAGGCAAGAATTTTGTCATTTGCATTTTGACTAGAAACCGTATGGGCTTTCTTTGATGTAGTCTTTATGGTTTTCATGCTAGTCGTACCTATCACGCCATTGCTAGCATGAGAGTCTTCGTTTGATTTAGGCGGGGGAGGAACAAAAAAATCAGGTCTAGGAGCATCAGGGATTTTATCGTAGAGCGTGCCAGACTGAGTATAGATCAAGTCTAGATATTGTGCATGAGAAATAAATTTCTCTTTAGTGATGACTCCTCCCTTTGCCACATCTTCTGTAATAGAAGGTAACAATGAATTAATAAACCATTCAGCCAACAACTGATCAAGATCATATGTTTTTACCATTCAAATGCATATACAATCAAACATACAAGAATGTGGAGGAAAACTTGAATTTCTTTATTAATATCAAGAATAGCAAGAGGATTACAACCAATTGTTCTAACCTAGCATCATCCTCTAGCAAGAAATCCCTTCTTCACCTTAAGTAAATCTTAGATAGCCAACACTATGAAGTTTCACCAGAAAACCAACAACACTTCTCTACAAGATACAAGATTCCAGCCTATGGATCTCTGTGATGAGGGATCCATATATAAATGATTGTAAGGGGGTGAGTCATCTTCTAGGGTTTTGATTAGCGTCCTCTCTATGATATTTCTTGATTGAACTTGGAGACTGATGATCTCTTACTCATCCCTGGCCAAAAACAGAGAGGCAAGTGTCAGAGGGGAAGCTTCTGGAAGATTCTATGATCTTCCACCTCACAAACTGTCTCTGCCATTTGTCCATTCTTTCCCATCACACCCTACAGAGGGGCCATCCAGTATGCATCGTACCCTTTACACTAGGAAGATGATATGCATCACACCCTTTGCACTAGGTATTCAGTATGGTCCAATTTTGACCATTTCTGAGCATTTTTTAGTGGAGAACTTCTAGGAGATGATGTAATCAGCTGACCTTGTTCCTTTAGGTAGCGAAGAAACACTTTTAGGGACTGAGGATCCCTCAGTTTATGGACATTTATGATTGGGGTTGCAGTGCCCAAAAATTTCTATAACACTTGGAAAAGTTGCATCAACTATGTTAGAGGTTCCTAGATTCCTCGGGAATGATAGAGTGCCAAGATTGACTTTCGTTTAAATAGATTTGGAAAAATTATGGTTATGACACACATGCCACAAATGTAGGAAAAATTGACACTTGTAGGGACTTTCTAGAAATGAATTTTCATGTAACTCCTACTGCTAAAAATAGATCCCTAAAATATAGTGATGCTTTTTCGATTTTTTTTTTTTTTCTTTTTAGGGAAAATCTTCTCAGCTTGTAAAGAGGAATTGTGCAATTTTGGAGGGAACTGAGCTACCTACAACCACATGCAACATACATCAACTAAGTGACAACTTTTGCGTTGTTTTTGGACTGAGAGGCCTTGGTTGACTTGCAATCTCTGCGCAATTTTCCAGAGCAGTGATGTTGGGATGCTCTACGCATTTTGAGAGAGAAGTGCAATTGACCTGGCCTGATCTGCGAAATTATGGAGAGCAAGGTTGGCTAGCCCACTCTACGATATTTCTAAGTGCAAGGTAGCTACTAGGCTCCTTTGTGAAATTGTTGAGGGGAAGAAAGGTCATCCTCCAGGTTTTTGCAAGTTTGTCTGATAGTCGGTTGACCAAATGTGAACCAAGTGTTGGGTGTGCTTGTGCTTGACTGACAAGACAAGTGAGTTGAACACAAGTTGCCAAATGATAGATAAAATCGAATAAGCACAAGTACCTGATGAGTGCAGGATCACTGTGATGATTTTGAGGAGGGAGGCTCTAAAATGAAGTGAAGGAAAAATTTTGGAGGGTGGTTGGAGCTGCTACAACAACTCCAAAAAATTGTTGTGCCATCTTGGCACATGATCCAATACACAAGGAGTTCTTCTTTGGTTTGATGCTTAAGTACACATGTTCCCCAACTTGGAACTCCTTGAAAAACATGTTTTTATCTGCACAACTCTTCTGCCTATCTTGTGCTGCCTTTAGATTTTTCTTGATTACGTACATTTCTTGTTCCATTTTCACCAACATGTGTGGTCCAATCAACACCCTGTTAACTAGATAACTCCAACTGATACAAGTATTGAAACCCCGCCCATATAATGCCTCAAATAGACTCATCCTCAAATATTCTTGATACCCATTGTTACAAGTGAACTCTACCAGTGGATTATACTCTTCCCATTTTTGTTGTTGATGCATCATATACATCCTTAACATGTCCTCCAATATCGTATTGACCCTGTATATTTGTCTATATATCTATGGATGATAAGTTGCACTGGAGGCCAAATCTGTAACCAAACCTACAAAGAACTCCTTCTAAAACATGGAAGTGAACTTTGCATCAATTTCTAACACAATATTGTTTGTAACATCATGCATTGTAGCCACATCTCTAATGAATAATTGTGCTACATCGCTAGCTAATAATGTTGACTTCACTAGAATTAAGTGCACAACATTTTTTAACCTGCCCACAATAACCACAATGGAATCATGTTGTCTCACTGTCCTTGGTAAACCTATGATGAAGTCCATGGAAATGAACTCCCATTTCAACTCTAGAATTGAAATTTGTTGTAGCAGTCCACCTGGATTCTTACATTCTTCCTCCACATTCTAATAATAAAAACACCTAGCCACATCCTCTACTACATCCTTCTTCAGATTTGGTCAATAATAAAATTTCCTCACTGTAGTCAATATCTTCTGATAACCTCGGTGACTTCAATAAGGTTTCACATGAAACTCCCTCAAGATCACCTTCTTGAGCTCACTGTTATCAGGCACATATATCTTGTCTTTGAACCTAACCAATCCATCTACTGTAAGGAAATAGTCCACATCCGGTGCACTTAGACCTACAGCTTACCTGTACTTGTAACACCACATGTACCTATACCTATACTTTGCTAAAACCTATGGATAATCTCCATATACCTAACATCCCACTGACTTGCCTGCAAGATATTATACTTTAAGTCTTTCCCATAGGATCTCACAGCTGCTAAGTGATTTACCTGTATTCGCCTACTAAGAGCATCTACGACCATGGTCTCTTTACCACTGATATATATGATCTAAAAATTGAAGTCACTGATCGTGGCCAACTACCGAGCATGCCTACCATTTAGGTTTGGTTGTTCAAATAGATACCATAACCCACTATGATCACTCGTCAACACAATTCTCCTACCCATAAGGTAGTGTCTCCACATCTTCAATGAATATCAGTGCCAACTCAATATTTTTTGTGGGGTAGTTCTTCTCATGCTTATTCAATTTTTGTGACTCATAGTATACCACATGTCCATCATGCATTAGGACAACACCAAGTCCTTTCTTGGAATCATTTGTGCATACTACAAAATCTTTGTCTGTATCTGCAATTCTTAACATTGGTGCATGTGTCAACAACTCCTTAAGCTTCTCAAAACTAGCCACACACTCCTTTGTCCATTCAAACTTTTTAGCTTTCCTCTACAATGATGTGAGAGGATAAGAAATCTGTGAGAAGTTCCCGATGAACCTCCTGTAATAACCTCCCAACTCCATGAAATACCTCACCCCTCTACATTCCAAGGAGCTACCCACTCCATGATGGCCCTTACCTTTTCGAGATATATTGCGATGCCTTACTTGGATACAACATGCCCCAAGTAATGCACCTCAGTTTGAAAGAAACTACACTTGCTAAACTTAGCATACAATTGATGCTCTCTCAACAACCTCAAAATTGTTGCTAAATGTTGGACATGCTCTTCCTCATTTTTAGAATATACCAATATATCATCAATGAACACAATAACAAGCTTATCCAAGTATGGATGCAACACACTATTCATCAAGCACATAAATGTAGCTGAAGCATTAGTCAAACCGAATGGAACTACAGCAAGCTAATAATGCCCATACCTAGTCCGGAAAGATGTCTTGTAAATGTCCTCCTCTTTTATATGTACCTGATGATATCTTGATCTTAGATCAATATTCTAGAACATTGCTGCTCCCTTCAACTGATCGAACAAATCATCAATCCTCAGCAATGGGTACCTGTTTTTGATGGTCACTTTGTTCAACTTCCTGTCGTCAATGCATAATCTAAGGCTACCATATTTCTTCTTTAAAAATAAGAGATCGGTGCACCCCAATGTGATAAACTTGGCCTATTGTATCCCTTGTCCAAAATTTCCTTCAACTGCAGCTTCAACTCTACCAACTCATGTGTGCTCATCCTAGAAGGTGCTTTTGATGCTAGAGCTACCCATGGCACGAACTCAATACACAATCCACCTCCCTATGTGGTGGCAACTAAGTAATGTCCTCATGAAATACATCCTTGAACTATTGTAGAACTGGATACTTGCTCAAAATATCTGCATCCTCAACTTCTTTATTGTTTTCACTAGAAATGTGCATTGCGAATAACATACACCCTTTCCTATGACTAGATTTTTCCTGCATAGCTATCACCATCATAATTGAAGTGGCTTTCTTCTTTCCCTGTAAGACTCTTGGTTCTCCATTATCATCCAACCACTCAATGGAATTGTCATACCAATCCACCTTGGTTCTATGAAGGTACAACTAATGCATTCCCAACAACATATTGTATGATCCCAACAATAATAGATTCAAATGTGCTATGGTAGGAATACCATTCAAATCAAATTCCCAAGCTCTTACCCAATGGTGAACTCACTTCCTTATACTTGTATCTAGCTGCACTAACCAAGATTCTACATGAAATTTCTTACTCAAACCACACTTATCCACCAAGTGAGAATTAACATAGCTATAATTATATCTTGGGTCAATCAAAACATAAATAACTTGATCACAAAGATCACCATCCATGTCAATGATAGATGCCCGATGGTCTGCCTATTTGTTATCAAATGTTACATAGATACAAGGAACACTCTCAAAAACATCCCCAACAGTCTGTGCCTCATGTGCACTATATGTCTACGGCATACCATCCTAAAACTGTCGATAATCTCTCCTGTGATGATCTCCTCCAAAAGTCCAACACTACATGGGCTCCTTATTTTTCTCCTCAACTCGATATCCAAGTCCTTTGTTAGGCACATTGAACTTCTTAGATGGTTCTACATTCTCTTTATTACATGAATCCTATGATCTTACTTCCCTCTTGTCCCATTTCCCTTATTCTTTGCATTACCTTTCCAATCTTGCTTAGTTTCAGACTTTCGCTTCGATTCTTCATAGCAATGCTTTAGCTTTCGGATGGCCTCCTCCAATGATCTAGGATCATCGAACTCAATCCTATCTTTGAATTCCATTGGTAACCCACTACTGAATCTTTGAATCTTGGCCCTCTCCTCCTTGAGGTAAGGCACATACCTTAGTAGCTCAAATAACTTGCTAGTGTACTCATCATCTATCATTTATCCCGTCTTTAGCTCATTGAATTATTTTTCATTGTCATTAAAGTATCTCTTTGGTAGATATTTCTTGTTGAATAGCCATTCAAACTCATTACAAGTCAATTATTCATCATGTATACCTCTGACATTCTTCACATCTTCCCACCAAACGTCTGATTTACCTTTGAGACTTAATGTAGAGACTTTGGATTTCATGTTCTCTAAATAGTTATGCAACCTAAAGAACTTCCTCATACCAAGCAACCATGCCTCTACATCCTGCACTTTATTCACCTCTCCATTAGATGTTGGTATTTTTTCTTTCTTAACTCATCTGGAAAGTATCCCTTATCACTCCTTCTATATGGATGATAATGATATTGATCATCATGCTTGTTAGAACCATAACTAGAATGGTACCTGTGTTTGTAGAAATTTTGAATAATTTAACACATATTCAACAGAGATTATCCCGATCATGTACTATTGCGGAAAAAATACACAATACATAAGCTCCTCTACGTTGATCATCAATATAGCAGCATCAATAACAATAAAACATCAAGAGCATTCACACATTAACACAGTATGTATCCCGGGGAAAGCATCTTGCTAAAAACCCCAACTATCTGTATATTAATGATAGAGTCATGTAACATTACAAAATACAATGCTTATCACAAGCAATCCAGTACCAGCTCCACCTGTTACACACAATACAACTCAGATATGAATCAATCACTGGCTCAAATCTGTTCCGCTGCTCAATACCTGCATAAGAACTGGTGATAATACCAAGGCAGCCACGTCTTTCCTTGGCTAAATCATGTATTTCCTTCATGCAATTGCATGTGCCACATCCGTAGCTCGAACTGAAGTGCTTCAAGAGAATAAGACAAAGTTTATAGTCCAAATATTATTGTGAGATAATAATATTTGACTTTTCTATTTTTAGTGTGGCAGTCTAAAAATAGACTCCGCCCATATGTATAAAAATAGAAGTCCATCTATTTTTACCAACTTGACCAATCATCCACAAATAGCATCCTGCAACTCATAGACCATGATCCATATGTCTAAAAAATAGACATAGTCTAAAATAGACTTGCGCCAAAAATAGCCTGCGGGCCCACTTAGTGAAGGCGACTCCTTTCCACTAAGCTCCATCATATTGTTGCATTCTCAACAAGCATTTCTTGTTGCACACTTTTCAACATGATTTACCTTTGAGACTTAATGTAGCGACTTTGGATTTCATGCTCTCTAAATAGTTATGCAACCTAAAGAACTTCCTCATACCAAGCAACCATGCCTCTACATCCTGCACTTTATTCACCTCTCCATTAGATGTTGGTATTTTTTCTTTCTTAAATCATCTGGAAAGTATCCCTTATCACTCCTTCTATATGGATGATAATGATATTGATCATCATGCCTGTTAGAACCATAACTAGAATGGTACCTGTGTTTGTTACCTCTCCTATTCAGAATGCCCAACAATCTACCATCCCTCACTATGTCATATTTACCTGACCTATGACCACCATGTGACCTACTACCATATGACCCATTAGTTTTTTCCTCCTGCTCATGCTAATTCGAAGTGGTCCTTGTTGTTGAAATTCTAACAAACTTTGAAGTATCACAACATTTACGTCTACTAGCTTCTCTTGTGCCTATACGATTATGTCATTATCTACCTTATAAATCCTTATTTCTTCCCTTAAGCTTCAGTCAATGTATCTGCCAAATTGGAAGAATTCCCAATACCATACTACTCATTTGACTCACAGAGGGAGTCTTTATGGTCTACCATCTTGCTAGCCATTTGATATTCTTCCTATAAGTTATATCATGTCAGCTAAACCAAATCATAATAAACCAATATACTTAGTATATCTCACAGAGGATAACTTGTCTACAAGATCAACAAATCAACGTGATACATGTATAACATAATTATGGAAACATATAAAAACATAACACCTAAGAATATAACCATGCAACCGTCATTCTAGCTAGGGTTTAGTAACCAATACATGGCCTTATCAACAATGCACACTACAACCTCAAGCATGACAACAATCATTACGCCACTGTACACTTGACCACATGTAAACATTAACATATATAAAAAATGTGTAATCAACCACACTCATGCATAAACACATATAATCAAGCATAAACTAACAATGCTTGTAACCAAACTTACAAGAATGATACATGTAACCAAGCATACAAGAATGTAACCAAGCATACAAGAATGCAACCAAGCATACAAAAATGATACATGTAAGCAACCTATAACAACATTTCACCAGTCACAGACTCATGATGATGCATTCCACAACAACACCATGAACTTCCACATGGTGGCATCACTACAACCATGATCAACATCATGAAAATGCAACAATCACATGGAATGCAAGCATAAGAGACACACATGCAACCGACATGCATGCATAACCAACACACGCATCCCATCATGTCTAATGGGTGAACCATGCTCTAATACTACTTTGTAATACCCTCCTCCAACATCTGCCCAAGTAACTAACCAATAGGGGTAAACATGTGACAAACAACCTCTATGTTATGATCCAATCTCCTAAGTCACAATAAAGAAGTGGAACCAATGGAAACACACCATAAATACCTTGAACATCAGCATTAGGACCCTCAGGAACCATCCCAACCTTTTTGCCAACCAGCCCTTGGGTCCAACTAATCTTTTGGACCATTTGACCCCCAGATGCTCCCATGGTATAGTATTTCCAACATCGAGGAGGTTCTGGATTCTCCCATGCTATGGGCTTTCTAGCATCCTGGGTATTTGATCCATTTTTCAGGCCGAGGGCCAAGGGCCCAGGTCGTTGCCCATAATTCAATAACACCTTTGAAATAGTAAGATAACAAGGTAATGACAGTACAAATGAAATTACATGAACAATACCTTGACTCGACCTGTACTAGCCATGATAGGAATTTTGTCAAACATATCATGAATATGTAATCTACAGGTGTAAATAATAGATTTGAGCATAGGGGTCCCATAATTAGCTGAGTATCACTAAGAGGAATTGATGCCTCAACACATTAACTTCCATTTCATCCAATAGGGCATAGATACATTGTTCATTCATTTACAGGTAAAAACATGATGAGAGCCATACATAGCTATTGTCATAAAACACATACATAACCAACATAATAGTAACAAAAATACCAATGAAATCACAACCATATGATACACGTATAAACCATTATAATACTCATATAAATACAAGGAAAAATAACCTCATATTGATCATGCAAAATCCAAACTCAGGATGGGGCTTCCATGTTCCACCTGACCATAGAATGGCCGAGCCAAATCTCTCTTCATCCATTCAACCTCGTTCCATATTCTAAGCATGAATCTGGGATCTCATAGAACACATCAATCCAAAACCATTAAGGACTTTTAGAGGCCATCCACCTCAACCCATCAAATAGTGATTCAACCTCACAGTCGTACATCACAAAACCATCATCCGATCAGTTTCTATCCAATACTTTCTAGGCTCTAGAGAATTTGTTTCAACCAAGGCTCAAGGACAGGTAACTCAACCCACAACTTATACCGAGCTCTAGAGCATTTGTCCAACCGAGGGTTTAGGACTAGTAACTCAACCCACCAATGACTCCTGAGTGTTTTTCCAACCAAGGCTCAAAGACTAGTAACTCAACCCAAGATGTTACAGGGTGCTAGAGCGTTTGTCCAACCAAGGCTCTAGAAACTAGTAACTCGGCCCAAGCTAAGGAAACATGAGAACCAACCCAAAAAGAAATAAGGAAATAAACCCACAATCACCATGGTTATCCAGGAAATGGAAAGGCTAGGAAAATCCGTTGTTGATCCCAACCACCCTCCATGCCAATGACAGATCATAACCAATAAACCACATGCATATGACATGCATTCCAAAACTAACGAGGAAAACATACATGCAACTCGATACCTGCAACCAAAATTTGTTGTAGCTGATGATCCCGATGTCCTCTTAAACTTTCTTGCTCTTCCATTGCCTTCTTGCTCCAAAAATCCAAGTGTGCCACACACTCCAAGGGTTCTCCAAGCAAACTCTAAGTATCCAAGAGTATGAGAGAGAGAGAGAGAGATAGAGTAATGAGAAAGCTCCAAAACTAAACTGGCAAAAGGTTGCCAACTAACCCTCAAAAGACTTTTTATCAATTAGACCTCTATTTTCTTCATTTTTCATTATTTTCCTTCATTTTCCTCCACACATACAACCTATTACATTTCACCTCCATTTTCTCCGAATTTCCATTATTTCCATAAATAAATATGCCAAAAATGTCATTTTTCCTTCGCAAAACCTTAGCCATTGCCTTTGCCAATTTCCTCTGCCATTAATAACCAAATGAACACCCACACTAGGATATCTTTCCCAACATTCAACTTGGAATAAACGTCCCATAAATCATGGTTATTATTTTTCCTTTATTAACTTTTATTACATGGAATTTTCTCCATAACTATTACACTGGTCCTTTTATATCACTAACATACTAGAGAATTTATACAACTATATGCATCAGTGCTACAAGTTTCGACAAAAGCATCGACATAACAATTATTTTTTGCGTGCCCCCTTGTTGTTCCTTACACAAACGAACCACTACTTTCTTTATCTCTTAGCTTTGATGCGGTATATATTATGCATAGGTGTACTTTAGATTTAACACTTTGGTGCTTTTACATATGTATGAAGCTCGATGTGTTTATATATGTATCACATCGATGCTACTTTTTCTATAAAGCGCACCGAAAAAAATTTGCTAAAACCTTCGACCACCTAGATTTTTCAGCTGTGATGAAGTTCCATTAAAATATATGCTAGAGCATTTGCTATCACAAATGGATGTTTTAACAAATGTTTTTTTCCCAATTTTTTCCAATTTTATAACACTAAAATCCTCCATCACACAAACTCCACTAGAATGTATTTTCCTTATAGTGGGCCATCCATGGAGGGCTAAATGTGATTCTTCTTTCAGACAAGGAGAATGATTGTAGGGATCTTAGAGCACAAAATTTGTCAAAGGTGTTTTCCAAATCATTGTAATGTGTCTCAACATAAGGGGGATTGGTGGAGCCTCCAAATTCAACTCCCTTAAGAGATTAGCTGAAATTTACATACCCTCCATAATCTTGCTTCAAGAAGCCATGATAATGGGTGAGAAAGAAAGAGAGGGTTTTTTACATTTATGTCATGGTGGGGGTTCCTACTTTTTGGATTTTATTGGTCTTTTGAGAGGTCTAGTCTCTCTCTCCAGAACCCAAGGTCTACAAAATTTCTTGCTTTCTCTTCTTTTGATGGAATTATCATAGGAGGTTTTGTAAGAGGATTTCTCCAACCTATCAAGTTGGTAAACTGTTATTTTCCCTATGGAGATAGGCCCAAGTTTTGGGATAAATTCTAATCTACTGGCCTTCCTTTGGACCAATCTCTTATTTTGGTAGGAGATTTAAGCTTCACTATCTCACCATGGGAATTTTGGGGGTAACAAGCCCTTTCTAACCCTTTGGCTTCCTATTTTTTAAAGATGTTACAAAAACATAATCTATGTGATATTACTATGTTCTATTTAGCCCCTTTTTGGAGGAATGGAAGGACTGGTGAGGGAGGTATAGC
>APFE030638299.1:24151-66350 GCA_000404065.3 Pinus taeda
GGGTATGCAGGTTCTCTCTACCTTGCCTGCGTGTACACATCCCAAGCTCATTGTACCTGCGTACTTGTACGCTCTGTAAGTCAAGGGATGGGTGCGTACTCCTGTAAAGGTCAAAAGGCGCGCGTTTCATCTTAAAAAAGTTACTTGTGGTCATTTCTACAGCATTCTAGAAGATTGTTTGACGTGTATTGAGCGCCTCCATATGGTTCATGCATCCCTATGAAAGAGGAACTTATCCCATCAAGAGAGGAGCTACCCCATCCAAAAGAGGGAGTATCCCATTGATGTTGGACCTGAATAACTTCCTCTAGAACACTATAAATACAGGCATTGGGCCAGAGGAGGGGAGGTTGAAAGCTGAACATTCCAAAGGGTAGATGCTGCTGGAATTAGGACTTCCTTGTAGAAGCTTGTGAGGAGAGATTCCCATCCTTTCTTGTTTCATTTGGAAGTGGGTGAGCTTATCAAAGTAAAGGAAAACTCTTGCTGGACCCTGGGAGGAACTTGCACAACACCAAGGCTCAGGTTGTAATGGTTTCTTTTGTTTCCTATTAATACAAATAAGTCCATTCTTCTCAACAATTTGTTATTAATGAGTTGTTTCATATACTCCTTGGTCTATATGTTGAATATGTTTTATTTTATGGGATATTCAGGTGCTATGTAATCGTTTGATTGTTAGTGGATGCAGGTTTCGAAGTGAAGGAGGAGCTCATCTGGATCGACGAGGCTGGACTGCTACAACAGCGTTGGACTACAGGTAGGATCTAAAACACTCGATTTCTCGTATGATAAATGCATGTTTAGAGAAGGATTGCTCTTAATTGTCTTGTTTGTCACTAGAAAGTCTTAGGCTTCTAGGGAGGTTGGTTTTGTCCACAAGATTAACTCTTTCCGCATGACACTAGGACCTACATGTACTAGCGGTTCTATGGGCTTATAGGACCATGTGCAAAACCTTGACTACGCGAGCACTTCCGAAGCTGAAGTATGAAGCAGGGGCTGTAATCCCTATGGAGCATGCGAAGCCTAGTCCTCACATAGTAGCACCCATAAATACGACAGTCCACAAAGCTCGGAATGAAGGAACCACATAGCCGTGAGAAACAGAACACATAAGACTTGAGGAAGAAATCCGACTGTGAAACTTCAGACTCCGTGAACTTGAAAAAAGAAAGGGTACAATTAAGGAATAAGAGCGCTTTGAAGGATACAGAGGTCCAGAGGCTGGAAGATGAAATAAAGGAAGCATTTCTCATCGAAAAACTGAGGATGGTAAGGCAAGGTGCGTACGATCGTACTGACAAGTGGGAGAACTATCACTGTGAACTAGTTATTCTGTTGCCTTGGCTTAGACCGAATATCACCAAACATAGTGACCATGGTAGTGCATTGAAAATAGTAGAGTGTGTGATGCTGACCACAACAATGGAAGGTGGGGATTCTCCATGAACCATGGTGGAGGATGAGATGGAGCCCCACATGGGTGGTGCAACCACCAGACTAGCTACATGAAGAACAGTCTTAGCACTCCAGGCAATTGAAAGGAAGCGCGGGACGATAAACTATTCTACCATGGAGCTACGCGATATTGGGGATGCGCGCAGAAGCAGAGTGTCACAAGGTCTGCGACCACGCATGCAGGGCTGTACTGCCACGTGGGTTGGCCGGAAAATGACCGTTGGAGTCACTATTCATGATGGGATGCTTGATTTGAGGCCAAATGGAGCGGGCGGCGGGCATTTAAGACGTGATTTATGGGCAATATTTGGGACAATCTCCCACCAAGAAAGCATTAATGGCCCAAAATTGGGGGGAACAGTCGAATTAGAATTCAAAAGGCACTATAAAACACAAAGGGCTAGCCAGCGAACAACACATGGTCATTTGAGAATTGAGCGATTGAGCAGAGCACTGAGCATTACAAGGCGAGCATTAATTAAGCCCCTAAGTTCATGAGTGATAGAATACAACCTAGATACAATGACAGCAACCAAGGATGGTTTGGGAATTGAAGTTGTAACTGCCGGCGAGGCCGCACAGATCCCAACAATGGAGGATGTTCTAGAAGGAGCTGAGGTTGTGGCAGAGATCCCCAAATCACCGCGTACACCAAGACTCAAGAAGGATAAATAGCCAATGGCTCCAATACACGTGTCCCCAAGGAAGCCGCTGCAAAGCAAGTTATCAATGGAAGAAAAATGGAAAGCTATCACAATTGACATAGATGAGGAAGAAGAGGATCTGCAGGCCTTGACCATCACAGCCGAAGAAGATGAAGATATGGAGGAGGATATTCAACATATATGCTCTGCAACAAAACTGCTCGCATATGTCCCTCTGCAGAAAGGGAAGACCAAAGTGCCGAAGGAACTGGACGAAACCAAGAGTTCACTCTAGACTCCGCTTCTCTCGGACGGCATAGTGTTTGAAGGCATGCACCTAGGCCACGTGCCAACCATGAAGTTTGAAGATTGGGACCTTGTTGATCGCGAGAAGTTCCCTCACCTAGAGACTGGGAACCTCAGAAAGCAGAATACTAAGGGGGTGGTGACAACGTTAGAGCTGTGGAAGTGGCTACAAGGTGTGGAAAAGGCTGGGTTGCTATACTTACTATGGATACCCCATTTCCACCACACGTCCATCACCATTTTCATCATCAGGCAGTTTCTTTTCTTGGTGTATGATGGGTATCTATGGCTGGAGGAGCCTATTCCCATCACGGTAGACTTCATTCACCACATTTCTCAGCTCCCCTGCAAAGGAAAGGACCCCGAAACCATAGCCGAAGGAAAGGGTAGTGATTTGACCCTTATAGAAGCCATGAAGACAAAATACAAGCTAGAGAAGAAGAAGAGGGGCTATGCCATCTCTGGCACCAAGGACAAAGGGGTACGCATAGAAACCTAGCTCCTAGCCAGAAAAGTTATGAGGAAGTGTCGCGCCGATGAGGTACCAGCGTCGATGGTCACACTGGCTGAGCAGTGCATGGAGGGGGTTCCAGTTCAGCTGGTCTGAATTCCTCTGACAGGAATTTCTGAAGAACTATCGCGAAGCCCAGGAGCAGGGTAAAAACTTCCACTATGTGTGGTTTTTGTTATCCATAATGCTCATAGTAGGGGAACCGTCGGAGGAAAGTCAATTCCCTAGCATTGACAGAGAATTACTAGAGGTCGTGAAGTACACTTTGCTCTAGGCCGCAAAGGATACAAAACAGATACGCAACGCCAAAATCGTCTGGGTGCTCACGGAGATGAGCATCCAGATGTGGATCAATCAGAGGTTGCACCTGTCACCCACGGTGTACAATAGTCTGTAGAGTTTTGAAAACTTTAAAGATGATATGCACAACATTTTTATCAAGGCACGTAAGGATCCAACAAAGCTGTGGATGAAGCTACCTTTTATAGCCACGGACAATGCAATTTTTACTATCTTAGAGACATGGCCTCCGAAATGACGCACCCAAATCTGGCAGAACTTGAGAAGGTGACAGCACACAAGAAGAAGGATGATGCCAAGCTGTGCATCACACAATTGGCCGAGAAAAGGTGGAAGGAAACAGCGGCATCTAAGGACAAGGCAGTGCGGAAAGTGACACAGAAAGCCACAGAACAGAAAAAGTCTACAGAAGCAGCAACAGCACAGGCGAAAGAAGAAGCAACAGCAAAGACGGATGAGGATCAAGAAACTTCCTCACAAGGGTAGGAAGCAGAGGAAGTAGAAACTGTAGAAGTTAGCACAGACCCAGGGACCACGTCCATACAGCTGAAGTGCACACAAGGCCTCAAAGTTGGCCATTGACCCGATCACCTTAACCGAAGGTGATCTCCATGACATCGGAGAGATGGTTCATGATATCACTAATGAGGCCCTTCAAGATTTTATGCAGGAGCACCAAAATGTGTCGGGGCTCTCAGGGCACAGCTACAGGAGTTATAGGTGCGACCCCCTCAGGTGGGTACCCTTTCAACCCACCTCGCAGCAGGATCCTCGACAGTAGAGCAAATGCTCTGCGCACAGATGGAAAATACAATAGTGTTACTGGAAGGGGCCCTGGTAGTAACGAATGAGACCGACAGATTTGCGGTTAACATGATCAAAGGCCTTGGCCTTAATTTGGCTAACCTTCCGTGAGAGACACTGTATCTGCTACAGGATGGGATAACGGCAGAGCTGTACACTAGGGAGAGATGAACGATCTAAGTTCTTAGAGAATAAAAGATAAACATGGATCTGCAGCAGGACAAATTGGTGTCGCAAAACCAACAGTTGGTGCAGGTGGTAGATGATGTGTTCCGACAAGTCTCGAAGTTTGCCATCCCAGCAGATCTTCTAGTAGAGGTGCGGATCCACAAGTTGGCAACTGGAGTCCGTGAGGCTAGAGAAGAAACAACCAAGGTTCAACTAGAGCTGAATCTTTAGATCACTGAGTTGCAGTTAAAGGCGCAGCCTTCCACTCCTTTAGAGGTCTGAGAATAGCATGCTCATGCTATCACAACAGGATTGGAAGAAATGGAGGAGCAGTGCAAGACTATACCACTTTGTTGGAGCAAGCACTTGTGGTCCTCACAACCCTGCAAGAGGACCCCAACAACCAGAACCTGGAGAAAAAGGCACGAGAACTTTAGCAGCAATACGATAATGTCAGAGGAACTGCATAGACAGTAGTCATCACTCAGTGGCTTGTGAGGATGCAGCAAGCAAAGGCACTGAAGGAGCAAGTGGACGTGATGCGGCATAAGGAGGTAGTTCTCAAAGCGCCCGTCCAGCCATGGATCGATGAAGCTTTCACTATCAAAGCAAACATCGAAGGAAAGATTTTGCACATATAGGCGATGCACACGTTAATGCAAAGAAGCACCCTAGACATGGAGGTCTTAGAACAAAGGATGCAACAGATTCAGCAAGCAGCGACTCAGTGCGCTGCCGACATTAGCACAGTTCGAGGACAGTTGGAGGAACTTCGTGCCAAGATCGTCGCACCGACAGAGTGACTCAAGGGTGAGTCATCATGTTTGGGTTGGGGGCCTGTTGGGTATGGAATCCCCCCCCCCTTCAAAGCATGTTTTTGGGCTCAAAGCCCATGTTTTGACCGAATGATGTTGTAAAGCCCCGCGAATTGTGGGTGCAGAAGTATGTTAGAGTCATAGGGTTGTCCACCCTAGTTTGTAATGTAATGTCATTTTACCCATGGTTCGTGGACCATGGGATTGTATAAATAGAGTGAGGCTCTAAGTGTAAAAGAAAATTAGAAAAGGAAGCATGAGACAGTGAAATAGAAGCATAGAGCAAGTGTCTAAGTGTGTCTTTGGGTCATAGAGTAGGAGAAGACTCTGTGACTAAGTGAGCAAAGGCCTAGTTGTCCGCATTTGAGTGCGCGGACCCCTACAACTGAGTGCACAGGGCAGAGTCGAGTCTGTAACCGAAGAAGAGAATAATAAAGAGAAGTTTTATCCAAATTCTATGTATTTATTCTTGAGTTATTACATGTTTGATATCAATTGCAAATATATTGTTTATTTACTTCACACACTTGTATGAATGATTTATATTTCTAAGTATACTTTACACATTTAAGTAAGCTAAGTTAATCAACTAATGGTGGAATACTAGTAAGGACTTGGGTAATAACAGCATTCGGCCGCCCAGTAGGGTTGTGCGAAGGCAGCAGCTCAGGCTGCGAGGTGCGGGTAAGTGTGTGTAGTGACGTGTGCATAGGGTCGAACCGCGCACCACTTGAACTCATCAAACATCTCCAAGGTGCAGAAACCTAGTTATAGCACCCTCCCATACTACTTCAGGTGAGACCTCAGTCCACGCTCCGCAAACTATTGCCGAAAGGGCGAGTAGTACCGCGATTTGTCTGGCTAAATCACCTCTGAACCTGGGTCAGGCCCCAACAAGCCAACAGCGGGGAGGACTGATCCATGTGGATGTTGGTGGCCTCTTGCCTATTCCACTTGGACTCCCCACCAATATCTATTTCAATTTTTCAGTTTCCTTAATTGTAGAACAATTCACTATTTTTAGTAGTTTTCATGTCCTAAACTTTCGGAGCTGTTTTGAGGCCCTAAATGATGTTTTTTGGGAAAACTCGGGAAAAGAATGGATTTTGATTGATGTTTTCCACTTGACATTTATATTCCTTGAATAGATATTTCTAACGAAGTATTGAGCACGTCAAATGGAGATCATATGCCAAAGTTACAAACCCGGGAAGTTGGTCAACTAGTTTCCCCAAATGAGGCCCATAGTTTTGGTGCTTCATCTCCTAGGGTTAGGGTTTTGGATGTTTAGAGTTTTTCATTATTTCCCAATAATAAATAGGCCTTCAAGCCTCATTGTAACACTGTTCAGAGGAATGTACTTGCCACATCTCTTCTCATAGATAAACTACCATCGCCCGAGCTAGTCTTATTTCCATTATGTTTGTAAGCATATTTTAGTATTTGATATTAATGAAATGAAGTTTTATTTATGTAGCATCTCTATATTTATGGTTATATCTATAATTTGTTTCATTCCTGTTTAAGTTTGGATCATAGACTTGCAAGAGAGACATACTGGGAACATTATGGAGTAGAAAAATACTTTGGAATAACATAACTATTTAGAAGATCACATGTGGAAAGGTATGGTGATTCATTCAAAACCCTACATAGTAAAATTTATAAATTTTACTGTTGATTTTACTAATAATTTTTTTACAATTTCTATTAGATGTAATTAAAAGAGAGATTTGCAAGAGAAACATACTGGAAGCACTATGGAGCAACATAATACTTTGGAATAACAAATCGACTATTCAGAAGACCATAATTTGAAAGGTATGGTGATTCACTCAAAACCTTGCATAGTAAAAAAATTAAATTTTGTTGTTGATTTTGGTTGAAAGAAAAATTACAATTTATGTTAGATTTTAATTAAAATTTAGAAAAAATAAAACCCCTGCATAGTAAACATTTTACTATTTATTTTATTAATAATTTCTTTTACAATCTTTGTTCCTATTTAAATTTAATTAAAATTCAGAAAAATAAACAAAATGATCCAATACTTACATTAAACCATTTCTTCTTGCTTATGTGACTGCAAAATTTCACCTTAGGGTTTAACTCCCCCTACCACTTCACAATTAGGGCTTTTTATTTTAGACATTTTAGATTTAATAGGTTTGTGTATTACGATATATAAGGTGTTTCACATGTAAAGCATGGGGAGCGGTTGTTGAATGAGATTCAAACTCTATCGACCTTGTCCAGTTCTTTTTAAAACGACTTATGTTTACTAGTGCATCATGTTTTATATAATGCATCGGTGTGCCATATATTATATAATACACTGGGTTGCCTATGAAAAATAACACCATTAAGTCAAAAAACTTGTGTTTAATTTTTTGTTTTAGTTTTTTTACTTGTTTTTGTTCTCATTTTATTCTCGTTTTTTAAATAATTTTCGTTTAAGTAAAAAAAACTAGTTTATATTTTCATTTCTTAATTAATTTTCGTTGTTGGTGCTTAGTAATTTAACACTCGGTGCATTTATTAAATTAAACGCACCAATGCTCCTATGAAAAATAACATCATTAAGTCAAACCACTTGTGTTAAATTTTTTATGTTTTTTTATTTACCATGATGGTGGTGTCGTTATTGGTACATATCGCACCAATGCTTATATGACAAATAGCATTGTTAAGTCAAACCACTAGGGTTAATTTTTTTATGTTTTTATTATTTATTGTGATCATGATGCTTTTATCATTACCTATTGCACTGTCATGATTTAAAGTAATTAAAAAAAAAAAAAAAAAAAAATCGTTGTTGGTGCTCAATAATTAAAAGACTAGTGCGATCAATAAATTAAACACACTGGTGCATTTTTTCCACATAAGCGCACTAGTTTCCAAAGCTCTTTTTGGATTAAAATTATGTGATTTATTTTTAAATTATATTTAATGTTTCTGTATTGAATGGTAAAGGTTGTATATTCATAAAAAAAAATGTTGTAGAAATGGTCAAGAAAAAATATTGATCAGCACAATGATAGCACATCCAAAAAAGAAGTAAAGGCAAGTTCTTTGTAAATTATTTACTAAATTAATATGTATATATGTAAGTTTAACTTATATGTATTGGTTAGTGTGTGTCATGCAGAGCTGTAAAATGAGGAAGTTCGATAAGATTATTTTTGATCTAAGTGCAGAAGAGCTTAAAAGGTTGATGGAAAAATTGCAGAAGGAGGAATCAGGTGAATGCAAATATACTATTCAATATGAGATGTTTTCTTTTGAATTTTATTAATAATATACTTAAGAATATTATATAACATGTTTCAAATAGTCTATTAATTCACATATGTTTAATATTCTACAAAGACTAACAATGAAGGAAAAGAATGTCATTCTAAGAAAAAAAACATTATAGAACATGTAAATGACAATGAATTGGTCCTTAGCTCATCTAGAGTGGTGTTGGACATTAATGAAAGGGGGAAAACGTTTATGTAACTATGAGGGATATAGTGGAATGAATGTGAAGACGTATTTTCCACTTACAATATAGAAATAAGTCCAATTATTCTGTTGATGGTGCTGGAAATTCGTCAACCAAAGGGATATCCCCAATATGAAGTCTCAACTACACCTCACACCATTTGGTGTAGGTGTCCCATCCAGTATGATGGCCCAATTTCCATTTACTTAAAGATCTGCCTTGGCTCTAGCTGTCAGCACATGAGAGTGTTACGCTGGTATCTTCAAACAACAAGGTAAGTGTGCTTGGTGAGTGCATAATGTAACTCGTGTCTAGGTTCTCTTACTGCGAATGGGGAGAGTAAAGTGAGCCACTAAGTGAGAGGTAGTAGTACCATCCATGAAGAGACACACGTGAACCAGAAACGGTTTGTCTAGCATCCATAGAAATAGTCCACAGCGGATGTGAAAGTCATTAAAACGAAAGTGTCAGGGAAAACACATACACCATCCAGCAGAGTAGTCCACCCGAATGTCATGGTCGTTATAACTAGTAAACAAGACAAGTTTTTCTAGTATCCTGTAGAGAAATCCATAAGGATGAGACAATAGTAATAACCAATATGACATGTTCTAAAAAATATAAGTACTAAAACAACCGAAGTAGTTCAACTATCTTAGCACAAGTTAAACAAACATGCATTATCAAAAGAGTATTCTTACAAAAATCTACAAAACATGCATGAACCGTGTTGACCTTAACAGGCTTCTGAATTAAGAAAAAGTTCCAAGACATTTGTACACCATACATCACTAGTCCCAGTAGTGGAACATTGGAGCCACTCTTTGCTTCTCAAAGAACTCACTGAAAACTCTCTATGCTTTGTGGGAGGGGCCAAGGTGAAAATTCCTTGTTCATACAATTGGAGGGGTATATATAGCCAAGGGTGATGCTTGACCCTTGTGACTCTTGGAATACTCTCATGACGGTTCAACTTCCTATGAATTTTTAACTAACATGACTATTCATCTTCATGTATGCATCCATTGGATTTTCACTTTACATTACATTTGGTTACAACAGTTATCGCCCATAGTATTGATGTGGCCTTGGCAACTCATGACACTGTAGACATGGGTTGGTTGGTTGTGGTGGAAATGTCAAACTGTTGTTGTTGTTGAGTGATGGATGTAATCTTAGATGTGCTTTGTCTTCACCATCACATGGCTTGATGTTGTGGGGTCTTCAATTGTCTTGGTCTTTTGAAATGGTTACATGCATGTGTTCCTTTTTCTTGAACTTCTTTCATCCATCCAATTTCAAGTAAGTCTTGTAGCATGTTCGCTCCTTCTTCATCTTGTTTTTCATCTTGCCATGATCTATCAATGTACCTGTTCCTGCAATTCACTCATTACTGGATGACATTAAATCCAAAACCTCATAGTCTAAGATGATGCATTGTTTTCCATGGACCCGAACTGGTACAAATGATAGATTGGGAAGAAGGCCCAGTAGCTACGCACTATGCAGTTCCAGGTGACAGGGAGGGAGAATGGTCATTGAGACTGCACATAGGGCAACTTCAACTTGGATGAGGAACTCCAGGGCTTGGCCTTCACTGTTGGGGAAAATTGTGCATACGCCACTTGGAGGGAGGATTTCACAGTCGAGGACACCAGTGGGAGCTACAAGGTGATACCCTGAGGGGAAACTCTATGCATTTCCTGAGGGAATACAAGGCAAGATAGCAGAGGGACCCGAGAACAATTTTGTGCAGTTTTTTAGAGTAGTGAGTCCCGACTGAGGGAGGTCACTGGGAGGACACCTCTACATAGTTTCTAGGAGCAGTGCAGGCTTAGGTATCTATGACATATGGAGTTCTAGCAAGCAAAGAGGCTTGATGTCTGATCTTGTGAAGTCTGTAGTTAAGGTCAAGCTTTGAGGCAATTTCTGCATAGTTCTGGGAAGGAAACCGTGCTACTCACATTTGGGATTACATAGTGCAACTGAATCAAAGGACAACCTCAAGCACTGTGCAGTTCCAGGAAGTAGAGCAGCACCATTGAGGGATGAGACTATGTAGTGAAACTCAGTGGCAAATCGCTGAAGTGGGGTTGTTCCATCAAGAGATTTTCAAGAAAATGGTTAAGAGTGCAAGGCAAGTGAAGTTGTGAGGACTCGACATTGTGATCACACACTTAACATAATTCAAAAACATGACAACATTGACCACCAGGATAACATAGCAAAGCATGAACCTCTGTGGGACTGTCTAGAGCTTAAAGTGACAAGTGGGACACTTGGGATAGACCTTTGGATGATCATGATGACACTTGCATGATAATTCTTGCAAATTTGTGTGTGAGTGTGATAGATGTTCACATAGCTAGGACAATGAAAAAACACAAAGACAAACATTTGAAATCACTAGAACAAGATCACAAGCATGACAAAGAAATTAACATGCCAAAAGATGATAGTTGGTTGAGCAAGATAAAGGGAGAAAGACACGTAGAGGAAACACATGGAATGACTTTTAGTTCTTACAGCCATGCATGTCATTGAAGACAAAATGATATGACAATGATAAGTATCCCTTCAAGGTACACTAAGAGGTGTGTTTCAAACGATGTGCTTTGTTTTCCTTACCTACTCACCAAAGGGTTATGCATCAGATGAAGTCTTCATGTGGTCCTGATCTTCTATCATACCTTGGGGTCCTTGGTCTTATTATCTTCCTCCTCCACCCCTTGAGAGTCCTCTAGCATGTCATCCTTTTTATGATCATTGAGAGACACATCTCCATCATTTTAGTGGCCAGTGACTCCTGTGGGATGAGGCCCTCGGAGGGCACATATGCATAGTTTTAGGATGCAAAGAAAACTAAGCAGTTGAAGGACATCATATGTTGTTTTAGGATGCAAGGCACTATTGTGGGATGAGGTCTTGGGAAGATACATCTGTGAAGTCTTAGGATGCAAGGCAAACTGGGTAGTTGAGGGACAAAATTGTGCAGTTTTTGGATACAGTGGGTTCCAGCTGAGGGAAGGACATTGGAGGAAACCCACTACATAGTTTTGAATGCTAAGGGAGGCTGGGATTTTTGTGCATAGCTTAGTTAGTGTGTGATATGAGTGTGAAACATGTCTATGTGGTGAGGACAACCCATTCTCACAAATATTTCCCCTTGTAGAAAAACAAACTTCCCTTTGCATGACAAGTGATAATTCTCTGCCCAAATATGACACATATTATATAAATATGAAAAGCGTGAATGACTCTTAAGATCGAAGAGGGAAGCTTGATATCATCAGCTTACCAAATAAGTGGCTATGGAACGATTGATCATAGGATCCACAATAGGCTCTGAAATTTGAGTATAGGCCAAAATTTTGGAGGGTGTTGAAGCTGCTACAACACTTGGTGACACACTGATTGAATTCCAACTTCTCTGTCTTGGTTCATACAGCGCAGGGCCTTGGTCCATCAGGGAGTATTAATTAATCATGTAGATTAATTTGGCTTACCCACTTACCTCATGGATAGACATGGTTTGCCTTGTAACAACTTAGTTGAACACAACACAAGATTCAACCAGATCACAGTGTTTCAAGTTGGGAAGGGTAGCTTAGCTCACAAACTTAAGATTTTCAGAGTATAGATTTTCATCTTTGGTGTTTCTCCACTTCTAGCAGGCTTGGACAGTCATGCAGGAATACAAGCATTGCTCCACTACCAGTAATCCTAGACAATTAGTCGGTGTAGTTGCTTACTTCACCTCTCTGGATAGGAAGCCTTTCTCTTCTTTTGCCTTTGTTATTTTTGAAAGAGAACTGTGCATAGGCACTTATTTATTTTTGGGGCAGAAGAGGGATCTAGACTTATTGAGAGAAGGAGAGTTTGTTCCTTCAAAGAAGAATGTAAGGACCTCTGATTTAGGTTTTCTCGTTTATATTTTTCCCCTTCTCCATTTCTACTAGTTGGGTAAGCTTGAACACACCAAAGCAAAAAACTAAGTACATGCATGAGGTTCCCAAACTAGACATAGGTTCATGGTTGGATCAAATCTCTCCTTACGGATGGATCATATTTTTCATCAATATTTCATTAGCCAAAAGTTACAACCAGGCATAAGGAAGACAGACACAAGACTAGCCAAGGGCTGCAGTGTCACAAGACTCTCTGAACTTGAAGCACATACACATTCAGAAGCTAGGACACGGGTCCAGGCATAAAACTTATTCGCATAGTAAAAACAAATGGAAAACTGGAAAAGGAAGGAAACAAAGCAAAAATAAAGAAGACACATAACCTGGAAACCAAAATCGAAAGACAAGACAACAAAATGAATAAAGTGAACATGATGTAAAACCAGAATAAGCAAACCTGAATGAACTACTAGGAACAAATGCAAGATGAGTGCAAGGAAAGGAAAACTAAGATTAAACTAATCCTACTCCTATCCTAACAGCTAGATGGTCAGGGTTACATGTAATGAAATTTCCAATGAATCCACCATAGTCGTTCCCGACATGCATCCATAACGATATGAATGATTAAAACAAATACAAGGTGATGTGCAATAGAAAATATAGAAACTTGAAAATTTTGCACATGGGAAGGAAGGTCTTGCTTGTAGGTAGAAAGACATGTCACAACCACCTCTTTTACCCAATGCACATGTTTATCTCTTTGATGGATATCACGTTTCAAAAAACCTCGAAAGCCTCTTGTGGATGCATCCTTATCTACACCGAGCTTCTTAGCAAGTGCGAAGAAGGATTGAAACTTGTTGCCTGCAATAGAGCTTTCCAAGTAAGATTATTCCAAACATTCATCGATTGGATCATAAAATTCATGATGGTCATCTTGAAAGCCTCGTGATCTCTGAAAATATGAATTTTTTATTAGAGAAGTAGAATCATCATGGGAATGTCTTAAATAAAAATAGTTCTGATCATCCTCGACAATCATGCCAAGACAGTGAGAACCTACCCAAAACCATCAGCAAGGCTAAAGTGCCTCACCTGCTTGATGAAGATTTGAAGAGAGAGATGTTAAGAAATGAAGATCAGAGAGCATGAAGGAACTGTCATCCTATGCGTTGATGGGAAAATGATAAGCCAAATGACAGTCACCCAAGATAGAGAAATTATCAGATGAGCTAATTGAGATGTCAGATTCCCAGTTTGCAATGAACAAAGAAAAATTCATTCAAACAATCTTGCAAATGCTCTGAACAATGGAACCAAGTTTGTTGTGAGCTAGATATGATGGGCCACCTTCTTGCAACTAGTGTCCAATTGCGCAAGCATCATAGTCATCACAAGAGTTTAAGAAGGATGCTAACATTGTGAATGCATGAAACCAATTGAGGCATCGTGAATGGAGAGGAACTTGATTTGTGTGACAGCTTGTGCATTCATTATCACAAAGGAAGATTTCTGTATTGATGAGAGGACATATTTGCAGTACAATATTCACAAGAAGACTAAGGAGTTGACTGTGAAGGGGCGAATTTGATAAGTATGATTGTGGGCAAAGATAATATTTGAGATGATCAACTTCACAATTCCATGACTTCGTGAGAGATGAAAATTCCCAAGCTGAGTTTGACATGAGACATTTGCATCAAGATGGATGTGCTATAACATATTCATGAATTCAGTCATCAATGAAATTTTCAAAATTTGGGAGATCACACCCAGAATACCAAACATTTTTCACTTGGGAATTCACATTGAGTGCAACCATGTAGACAGATGGATTGTGCGTGAGAAACCATATCTAATTTGGTTTAGGGAGCTTACCAAAGTCGCGAAGTCTTGACATAACCATCAATGGACGTTGAAGTGCCTCAACTCCCTATCACGTCCCAGAACTTTCTAGAATTGCATAATCACATTTTGAAGCTTGAACTAGATCATTTATGGCTTGATGGTGGCTACACCTATTAATTTTAAAACTTCTTTCTGGATGGTAGCCTTCTCTGTCACTAGTTTCAAAAACAATAATATTGCTCAATTGAAGAGGCTCTTCTGATGGTACATCCAGAGATAAATGAATTGGTGAGCTCACGTGAGCAAGTTGATTTGATGAGTTGTCTTCATGCACCATAAGAGATCATGAGGGATGGGAAGAGTCCAGTGCGAATAGACTATTTTCAATTTTATCATGGAAAACCTCATTGTCTTGTGTCAATTGAGGAGATAACTCATCATATGGAGAAACAAAAGATCATGGAGTATCTCAACCGCATGTAGATGCATTGCTAATGGTAGGACACAAGGGAAACTGAGGCAAAGAGGAGGTTTCAATACAGGTGTTTTCTTTGACTGGAGCACATTCTAGATATGAATTAGAATCTTCATGAGAAATTGGATAATCACATGATGTGCTTAGGCATTCGTCATGCTATATGAACATGGAGTTATCATCATTGGGATGACCACTGCCCAAGGTTGGGAGTGAATCGAAAGAATTGATTGTACAGGACGTTGCACAGAGATTAGCACATTAAGAATCGTTCAAGAATGGATGCTCATTGTTTGACGCAGACAATTCTAAAATACAGAGGGAAGATTGATAGTGTCCTCACCTTTCTGCTCCTTTGCCTGAGTAATGTGACTACCTTACACCTGATCACAATTTGAGCGAGTAGCTTGAGAATTAAGAGAATGAGAACAACTAGCTGGGGAAGTAGATTGATCAAGCGAGTCATGGTATAGGGAGTCATGGCCTCTACATCCTCTTGTAGAATGAAGGAGTGAGTCTTCATTGTAGGCTTCCTGAGGTATTATGAAATTTCCTCCATTGAAGTGAGATATGGATGAGAAGATGGGTTGGGGAATTGATGTGCAAATTTATCAGCTTCATGATCACCACAAGGGGGAACCCACGTCGGGACCGGAAAAGTAAGAGGAAAAGGAAAAAACGGGGCAGTGGACTCCTTCTCTACAATCTGAGGTGCCTCATGGTCCACAAGAGTTGGGGAAGAAGGGAAATTAGGAGTTTCATTGTATTGGGAAACATGAAACAAGCATTTGAACTCTTGTCTCAAGAAATCTAAGTTCAAAAGTTGGTCAGGAATTTCGCAACAAAGGTGAAGGAACCGATCAGCAAAGTCCTCAACTAATTCATCAAGCTCCATTCTTAAATGGCAAATGTTTCAATAGACATCCCAGTGGCTATACTTATTGAAATCTTTCATCATGATCTCGGTAAGCTGGCTGAATGAATCGATATAAGAAATGGATAATGTATGGCACCAATGTTCAACACGAACTTCAAATGTGAGGGTGAGTAGTACAACCCAGACACCTTTGGACTTTATTTGGTGATGATGGTAAAGATTCATAACTTGAAGCAAATGCACATCAAAAGATGGTTCACCTTCACCATTGAACTTGAGTTTGGATAGGTAATGCATAAATTTTGTGGGGATGGTACAATTATAATTTTTAGAAAAACACCCTGGGATTATGATTTCAGGAAGAGCCATTTTAAATAAGAGATTCAAACTAGACTCTATAGGCACAACTTGTCATTTGGGCCTCCTTCTAGTGCCATTTTGTTGACGGTGATGGAAATTCATCAACCAAGGGGATCTCCCCAATATGAAGTCCCAACTATACCTAAAATTTTTTGGTGTAAGAGTCCCATCCAGCATGATGGCTCGGTTTCCATTTACATAGAGATATTCCTTGGCTCTGGTTGTCAGCACATGAGAGTGTTACACTGGTATCTTTAAACAACAAGATAAGTGTTCCTTGTGAGTGTGTAATGTAACTCATGTCTAGGTTCTCTTACTGCAAATGGGGAGAGTAAAGTGAGCCTATAAGTGAGAGGTAGTAGTATCACCCATGAAGAGACACACACAAACCAAAAAGGGTCTCTCTAGCATCTAGAAGAATAGTCCACAGCGAATGCAGCAATTGTTGAAACCAAAGTGCCAGGGAAAAACACATACACCATCCAAAAGAGTAGTCCACCTGGATGTGATGGTCACTATAACTAGTAAATAAGATAAGTCTGTCTAATATCCTACAAAGTAGTCCGCAAGGATGAGATAACAGTGATAACCAATACAACATGTTCTCAGCAATGTAAGTACTAAAACAACCAAAGTAGTTCAACTATCTTAGTACAATTTAAATAAACATGCATTACAAATGTCTAAAGAGTATCCTTACAAACATCTACAAAACATGCATGAAAACGCGCTAGCCTTAACAAGCTTCTAAATCAAGCAAAAGTTCCAAGACACATTTGTACACCATACATCACTAGTCTCAGTAGTGCGACATTGGAGCCACTCCTTGCTCCTCAAATAACTGACTGCAAACTCTCTGTGCTTCGTGGGAGTAGCCAAGGTGAAAATTCCTTTTTCATACAATGGGAGGGGTATATATACCCAAGGATGATTCTTGACCCTTGTGACTCTTGGACTACCCTCATAATCATTCAACTTCCTATGACTCTTCATCTTCATGTGTACATCCGTTGGAATTTCACTTTACATTACATTTGGTTACAATAGATATGGCCCATAGTAGTGATGTGGCCTTGACAACTCATGGCACAACTTGACATGATCTTGTTGACATGGGATGGTTGGCTGTGGTGGCAATGTCAAGTTGTTGTTGTTGCTGAGTGATGGATGTGATCTTGGATGTGCTTTGTCTTCATCTCTGCATGGCTTGATGTTGTAGGGTCTTCAATCATCTTAGTCTTGTAATATGGGTACATACATTTGTTCCTTTTGCTTGAGCTTCTTTCATCCATCCAATTGAAACTAAGTCTTCTAGCATGTTCACTCCATCTCGTTCGTCATATTTCCATGATATATCAGTGTAACTATTCCTGCAATTCACTCATGACGGGATGACATTAAATCCAAAACCTCCTAATCTAAGATGATGCATTGTTTTCAATGGATCGGGCCCAAGACAAATGATAGATTGGGAAGAGGGCCCGGTAATTGCACATTACACAGTTCCAGGTGACAGGGAGGGAGACTAGTCATTGACATTGTGTAGAGCACAGCTCAGTCTTAGATGAGGAACTCTGGGGCACAATCTTTGTCGGGGAAAACTATGCAGAGGTCACTTGGAGGTAGGATTGTGTAGTTGAGGACACCAGTGGCAACTGCAAGGTGAGACCCTGAGGGGAAACTCTGTGCAATTTCCTGAGGGAAGATAAGGCGGGATAACAAAGGGACTAGAGGATAGTTCTGTGTAGTTTTTGAGAGAAGTAAGTCTCGATTGAGAGAGGTCACTTAGAGGACACCTTTGCACAATTTCTAGGAGCAGTGCAGGCTCAGGTCTCTGTGCAATGTGGATTTCTAGCAAGTAGGAAGGAGGATTTATGACTGATCTTGAAAATTGCACAGTTAAGTTCGAGCTTTGAGGTAGTTTCTGCACAGTTCTGGGAAGGAAGAAAGGTTTCTCAATTCTAGGATTGCGTAGTGCAACTGACCCAGTGGACAATCTGAAGCACTGCACAGTTCCAGGCAGCAGAGCAACACCACTTAGGGTTGAGACTACACAGTGCAGCTTAGTGGGGGTCCTTTGAAGTGGGTTTGTTCCATCGAGATATTTTCAGGAAAATGGTTGTGTGAGAGGCAAATGAACTTGTCAGGCCTCGAAATTGTGATTAGACACTTAACATACTTCAAAAACATGAAAAAATTGACAATCGGGATAACATAATGAAGCATGACCCTCTGTGGGACTGTCTAGAGCTAAAAGCGACAAGTGCGGCACTTGGATAAACCTTTGGATGACCGTAACGAAACTTGCGCGATAGTGCTTACAACTTTGTGTGCGAGTGTGATGGATATTCACATAACTAGGACAGTGCAAAGACACAAATAAAAACCTTAGAAATCACCAAAACAAGATCACAAGTATGACAAAGCAATCAACATGCCAAAAGACGATAGTTGGTTGAGCAATCGAAAGGGGGCAAGACACGTAGAGGAAACACATGGAATGATTTTTAGTGTTTGCAACCATGCATGTAATTGAAGAAAAAATGATATGAAAATGATAAGTAGTCCTTCAAGCTACACTAAAAGGTGTGTTTCAAAAGATGTGTTTTTTTTCCATACCTACCCTCCAAAGGATTGTGCATCATATGGAATCTTCATGTGGTTCTGATCTTCTATCATACCTTGGGTTCCTTGGTCTAATTATCTTCCTCCTCAACCCCTTGATATTCCTCTAGCATGCCATCCTTCTTGTGATCACTGAGAGACACATCTGCGCAGTTTCAATGGACAGTGACTCCTGCAGGATAAGGTCCTGGGAGGACACATCTGCGCAGTTTTAGGATGCAAAGAAGACTGAGCAACTGAGGGAAAAACTGTGCAGTTTTAGGATGCAAGGAAATGTTGTGGGATGAGGTCTAGGTAGGACACATATCTGTAGTTTCAGGATGCAAGGCAGACTAGGTAGTAGTGGGACAAAACTACGTAGTTTCTAGAGACAATGAGTTCCAGCTGATGGAAGGACACTGGGGAAACCCACTACACATTTTTGAATGCTAAGGGAGGTTGGGTTTTCTATGCATTGCATAGTTAATGTGTGATATGAGTGTGAAACATGTCTATGTTGTGAGGACAACCCATTCTCACAAATCTTTTCCCTTAAAGCAAAACAAACTTCCCTTTGCATGCCAAGCGATAATCCCCTGCCCAAAGATGACACGTACTATATAAAGATAAAAGCATGAACGACTCTTAAGATCAAAGTGGGAAGATTGAGATCATCAACTTACCAAATAAATGACTAAGGAATGATCAATCACAGGATCCACAGTAGGTTCCAAAATTTGAGTACAAGCCAAATTTTTGGAGGGTGCTACAGCCGCTACAACAAATTCCAAGAACCAAGTTATATTAAAACTACGGGATTCGTTTCCAAAGAAATGTTCAATGGGACCTGTCAAACTTGCAATAGAAAAGAAATACAATAACAAACAAAAAATCATTCAAAAAATAATATTCCTAATTAAATGCTTTTCTAGAATATTATTATTTAATTACTATAAGCATTCATTTATTAATATCAATTTTATTATATTTAGTTTTTATATCAATATAAAAATTATTTTATACTTTTTCAAGAATATTATGAAAATCCCAAAGGATCAATGAGATGATATCTTAAACATGCATATATGAATGTCCAAAAAAGTGTATAAGGAGATGGTCAAAGAAATGGACATAATTTCATCACAGGAGGAGCCATATCAACAACAACATGCTTCAAATGTATTTAACCATATAAATTTTCTATTAGGTACATATAAATAAACAATATAGAATTATTTATGATTTTTCAAGTATTTTCTTGCAGAAAATAGAACAAAATGGAACCCATTCAGCACATAAAACAGGACAACAAGGAAGAAAAGGGTTGATATCAAATTTTGTGAGTAATTGTTAATATTTCCTTATAACAAATTAAGATTTTCTTTTTGTATATTTTAATTTGTTTTAAAACAACCATCCTTGAATGTCTTCAAATAGGTGCTAACATACAAATAAGAGACATCGAAAGAATTGATTGACATTGGGTTAAATATGAGTTGTGAGTATATGTTGGCATATCAAGAATTAATTATGGAATTTGTAATTACCTATGTTGTTTTAGTTCTCTAAGTTTATAATTAATAGAAAAAAAATTCTTTATATTAAATCTATGATTTATTATTGGGTATAAAACTTGCAGAAAACAAAGTATGGAACTACGCAAATAGAAGAGTTGTTGCAAAAAGGCATGAGACTTGGTTTTGAAACCATGTGTACAATTCATGATGCACATCTTGCTATGGTACATTGTTACTTGATTTACATTGATGTATATTTCTAATTTCAATTTTCATTATTCTCACCAATGTATATACACTCATTACACTTTATTTTACATTTGCAGATGGAACATGAAGAAGATGAAAATAATCGATGCAATCAACAAAGCATTTTTCCAAATAACGCAATTCTTGGAAGTAGCTTGAGCACTAACAACAGTTCCAATGAAAAATAATGAATTATTTGGATATCAGTGCAAGCTATTGTATTTTTTGAAATAATTGTATATGAAAATCAGACATTTTGTTTAATGTAATGGACATAGTGTACCAATTGAAAGACAACGGGTTACCAATAAATATCCCATTTTGTATGACAAAGAGGCTGTTATTCATATGTAATAAAATACATTTTAATTTATTCTATTTTTGTAACAACCTCAACTTAAAAATCCGTGTAATAAAGTTAATAAAGGAAAAATAAGACCAAGGTCATGGGACACATATTCCAAACTAAATGTTGGGAAAAACATCCTAGTGGGTGTTCATTTGGTTTTTTATGGCTAAGGGGGAAATTGGCAAAGGTAATGGCAAAGGATTTGAAAAGGAAAGAGGCATTAATTGACATTTTATTTATGAAAATAATGGAAATTAGGAGACAAGGAAGGTGAAGGATCACATGTTCCATGTGAGGAGGAAATAGAGGAAAAATAATAGAAATTGAAGAAAATAGAAGCCTCATTGATAAAAAGGCTCCTGAGGATCAATTCACAACCTTTTGTCAGTTTAGCTTAGAGCTCTCTCTATTATCTCTATTCTTTCAAACTCTTTCACACTTAGAGCATTCTTGGAGAACTCTAGCATTGAAGAAAGGAAAGCAAAGGAAAAGGAAGGCAAAGAAAGGAAAAGATCAAGCAAGGAAGAGTTGGATAAAGCTGCTACAACGGGATTACTTGCAGGTATAAAGTTGCATGTATGGTTTCGTTGCTACTTTGACATGCATGTATATGCATGTGTGTATTTGGTTCTCTTACTACCATTGACATGGGTTTTGCCAGGTGTGCTAGTGGTTTTCAACCTTTCCTTTCCATTTTTTTATATCCATGGTGTGATGGGGTTTGTCTTACCTAGTTGAGCTGGATTAACTTATGGATTTGAAACTAAGTGAGGTGGTCTTAGGAAAACTCACAAGGCCTAGGAATCCCTGGACCAGTAAAGGTGGGATTGCGGTAAATCCTGGTTGTGTATACCCTTGTTGGGCCTCAAAATCCTTGATTGATAAATGGTAGGATATACAGTAAATCCTAGAGGGTGGAGATGAATAAATTCCTCACGGTTTGGGTGGAGAGATATGGAGGCATCCATGCTTATATTTTCCTAGTGATGTTTAGATTAGTGTATGGTGGAATTGCGGTAAAGCTTGGTAGTGTATGTTTCTTTTTTGGTCCTAGGAATCCCTTAGCAGGATATACGGTAAAGCCTAGTTGTATTGGTGCTTTCTCTGGGCCTAGAAATCCTTAACCATGTTTGGCAGGATATGCGGTAAAGCCTGAGAAGCAAGGTCTATTTTGTTGTGAGTCCCACATTCATGCTTAGAATATGACACAGGGGTGATGGATTGAAAGAAATATTTGGTTTAGCTCAATCTATGGCCAAGTGGTAGGTGTAAGTCCATGATTTGGTTGGATTTTCATATGTTTATAAGAGATATTTTCTTCTTGTATATTATGTGTAAATTTTCTTGTTATTATGTGGCTTTAATGATTGTTCTATCATTGGTATTTCTCTGGTTATATGTTGGTTATAAGCATGGTTTATGACAAACTTGAATTATGGCTCTCATCATTTTTTGATTAGTAAATGAAATTTTAATGAATGTATGACCTAGTAGATGATAATGAATCTATTTTGAGATGGCATCAGACCTTATTGGTGAATCTTAGATGACTATGAGGCCCCTATGTTCAGATGTGTTTTCATGACCTGTACATTTCATATTAATGATGTGCTTGATGAAATTATTGTCATGTTTAGGATGAGTCAGGTCAGGTCCTTATTCAATTTTTGCATTAGAGCCCTTGTCTTCTTATTAATTATCACTTCTAAGTGTTTCATCAAGTTCTGGGCAGAGGTCTAAGTCCTAGCCCTAACTCAGAATTTGGGGTCAATAAGACAGAACTGGCTAAAAAAGTCTACTGTTGCATGGAATCCTTGTTTTGGGAGTGACTGGAGGGTTTCATTCGCATGGAGGGATTTTCATGGGAATGGCTAGGGATCTAGTTCGGTTAAAAAGAAATTTAACTCATGTGTTGGGCATCTAGAGTGGTTGGTTAGACTTTGGGGGTCTTGTAGCTCCTGAAGAATGTCAGTTTTGTTTTGTTTTGTCGATTCCACTTCCTTAACTGTACTTTGGGAGTTGAATCACATCATAATAACTCTTCATCACATATTTACCCTGGTGGAATCATTAGCTTGGGTAAGTGTGGGGGGAGGTTCTGACAATTGGGTTGTCTAATGTCGCTGTAAAATGTTACACCAGTGAATAAATATATGGATGATTAAATATTATAATGAAGAGACGTGAAATATGATGATATAACAAATTAATCAAAAAATCATATACAAATGCATTAATCAAAATTTAATTTATATGAGTATTGTTATAAGATGTATGCCCAATTTTTATGAATAACGGATTTAAAAAATCACAATAATCGCATTGTCACAGGTCCATGTTTCTTAAAAAGAGAAAATGGATACCAGGATATCGTATATTAGTGCAAAATGATCCAAATGTGATTTGTTTAGAAACGTTATTTATAATAATAAAAAATGGTATCCAGTGCATCTATAAAATAAATACAGATTGGTGCGTTATTTTATGTAAAAGCACCAGTGAGGTGATATTTTTTTTGCATGGCTTGGTGCCTTTTAAGAAAAGTACAACACTAGGGTGCTTAGAAAATAATGAGCATTGGGGCATTATACTCTTCAAGCATTGGTAATGTTTGAATTTAACCCCCTGGTGCATTGTAATTCATAAAGCACCAATTCTTTCATGGAACCAATGCCCTAGTGCTCCAAAATATTGTTTCCAACCCTGGTGCATTACTCAAATTAACAGCACTGGTCCTTTTATATTAGTAATGAACTGGTGCTTTTGTTCAACTCAAAGCACTAGTGCTATAAATTTAAAGAAAAACACCAGGTTTACGAGCTATTTTTTCCTGCCCCAGTTTTGTTCCTAGAAATTATGGCCCGAGGCATATGTTTAAGACATAAGAACTAGAGCGGTACACTTTTCAGGCAACAGTGTTGATTTCATTCAACGCCCTAGTGTTTTTATTTAAATGTACAAGACCGATGTTTTCATAGTGTTAGCACACCAGTGTTATTTTTCCACTAAGTGTGCCACTAAAAAAACATCCACTAAAAACTATGGTTGCCCAAATTTTTTTAGTTATGGTGAAGTTATGTTATCAATTCCTCCCAAACATCCTCTAACACAAACAGACATTGTAGCAGAGGTTTTTTCGACAATTTTTGCCAATTTATAACACTAAAAACATTTGTTATAACCTTCGCTAGAAGGTATTTTCTTTTTAGTGTGGTGTTGACGGTGTTGCACCCGCCAACATTCTGGGGATCTCCCCAATATGAAATCCCAACTAGACCTCACACCATTTGGTGTAGGAGTCCCATCTGGTACGATGGCCAAATTTCCATTATATTAAAGGTATGCCTTAGCTCTTTCTTGTCAGCGCAACGAGTGGTCTGCTTTGTCTTCGAACAATGAGGTTCGCGTGCTAGGTGAGTGCTTGGTGTTACTTGTGTCAAAGTTCTTTCACTATAGAGGGAGAGGGTGGAAGTAAGTTTCAAGTTAAAAGGGAGTAGTCCCAATTCTGCTAGAGACACAAAACACAACAAAACACCCACAGCTTCTAATGGAGTAGTCCACATGGATGCGGCGGTCACAAACAGAAGATGAACAGATAGCACGTACAACACCCAGTGAAATAGTCCAAACGAGTGTGATGGGAATTATAAAAAGTTTACATGAATGAATCTGTCGAGTGCCCAGTGGGATAGCCCACATGGTTGAGACAACATTAACAACTCATACAACACATTTTCATATGCATTAGAAAAACCAAAATAGTTCAATTATCTTAACACAGGTTTAAGCAACATGCATTACAAGTGTCCAAAGAATATTCTTACAAACAATTATAATACATGTGTGAAAATGTGTTGGCATGTTAACAGGCTTATGAATTAAGCGAAAGTTCCAAGACATGTTCGTACACCATTAAATCACTAACCTTGATAGTGAGGCATTGCATCCACTGCTCGCTCCTCAAATTAAAGATTACAGACTCTCAAGGCTATGTCGGAGGAGCCAAGGTAAAAATTCCTTTGCATGTAAAAATGAGGGGTATTTATAGCCAAGGGTAAAACTAGCCCTTGTGACTATTCAACTTCCCTCATGAATATTTGTGTTACATGACTCTTCAACTTTACATGACTCTTTAGATTTACATGTGGGTCTCTTAGACTTCCACGCTACATTACATTGATTACAACAGTGTGGCCCACAGTATTGATGTGGTCGAGATCACTCATGACATGACTCGACATGAAAAATTTGGTGTTTTCATGCTATTGGTGGTGTGCATGTTAGGTTGCATTGCTGCTAAGTGATGAATTTCCTTTTGGTGCATCATAGCTTCACCTCTGCATGGAAGGGTGTGCAGATCCTTTGATGGTCTTGGTGTCTGCTTGATGTTACATGTGCACGCCACTCCTTCACTTGTACTTTGGCATGCTTCATGTGTTCGTCCGCTCTCGAACAAATCTCCTCACATGCATTCCTCATTCATCCGTTCACAAACAAATCTCCTCGCATGCTCTCCTTTTTCATCTCGTTCGTCATTGCATCATGTCTCATCCATGTACATGTATCTATAATCACTCATGATGAGACAACATCAAATCCAAAAATATCCTAGTCTACCATGATGCATTGTCATTTTCTTTCAGATGCAGGTGACCGATAAAGAGGACAAGACTCTAACACTACACAAGGCAGATTTCAAGCTGGGATGCAGGCTCTGGACACTTCCAATGAAAATTGCACAAAGGTTACTAGGAGAGTTAGATAGGCAATCCGGATCAATAGTGACTATCCTCGGGATCTAGATCGGCTGGAGGGAAGATCTACGCAGTTTTTTTAGGGAGGTAGTGTAGGCAGTAGAGGGGTACTAGCAGCAAAACTATGCAATTTTTCTGGGGAGTTGGCAATGGGCTACAGGAGTGGTGCTGACAAAAACTACGCAAATTTTCTGGGGAGATGGCAGCAGGCTGTGGGAGTGCTGCTAGAAAAAACTATGAAATGTTGGGAGGTTATCCTACTGGACATCCTTGTGTAGATTCTTAGCTGAGTAGGATTTTGGGTAGCTGGGGAACTGCTCATGAAAATTGCATAGTTTTCTGGGCGAGCAGCAAGCCGACTGACTGGGTGACTGGCTGGAAAAAGTGCGCAATGTTTTGAGGGAGACAGTGACAGACACAAGGTGTTTGTCCAACATGTTTGTGTAGTTTCTTCAGCTAGCAGAGCGAGCATTATTTGCATCTTTTACGCAATATTTTGGGGGATTGAATCTCGGGGTCACTACCCAGTCAAACTCTCTAGTTGACTAGCTGGAGGCTCAGTTGATGTGCTGGCGAGCAACGTAGATTAGAATGGCTTGCTGGGAAAATTTTGCGCTATTCTGGGTGGTAGTCGATCGAGTCGATTCAAAGGTTGTGCAATGCAAACTACCTAGGAATCAGCCTCAAGCTCTGCACAATTCTAGGCAGCAGTACATAATCACTAAGAGTTGAAACTGTGTAATGTAGCTCAGGGATGTCTCGTTATTGGAGGATGGTCCAATAGACAAAGCTTCAAAAAAATGACCAAGTGTGTGAACGAGTGACTTCATACATGCATGACCTCATGAACACACACTCTACATGACTTGACAACAAGACACCTTAAACCAACAAGGCAACATATACTCAGTGTGACTGACCAACGACGTGAGCGATAAACGCGATACTTGTGATAGATTGTTGAACAACCGCGAGGACGCTTGTGTGACAATTCATAAAACTTCATGTGTGACTGCAATGGATGTTTACATGGCTGACGCGACTTGTACACACGAAGGTAGACCTTGTGCATGGCCAGAACATGACTACAAGCATGACATTATGACCAACATGCAAAAAGATGTCAGTTGAACGGTCAAGAGAGGAGGGTGAAAAGACTCGACACGAGATCACAGGATGAGCCTGAGTGCTTGAAAACATCAAGGAAAAACCAAAGGAAGGCTCTAAAATTGGATGCAGGCCAAACTTTTGGAGGGTGTTGTAGCCACTACAACACTTGGCGACACACTAGTTGAACTCTAGCTTCTCTGTTTTGGTCCATTGACAGGATAGGGCCTTGATCTTTCAGGGAGTATTGAATCATTGTTTGGGTTTCTTCGGCTTCCCCACTTACTCCATGGACATACATGGTTCACCTTTTGCCAACTCATTCAAACACAACAACAAGATTCAACTTGATCATAGTGTTTTGAAATCGGGAAGGGTAGTTTGGCTCGTGAGTTCAAAAAAAATCAAAGTATAATTTTGCATCTCTAGTGTTGCTCCACTACTAGCAGGCTTGGACAACACCCCAGTGTAGTCACGTAGGAACACACACATTTCTCCACTCCCAGCGAGCCCAGTCAGTACCCTGGTGGAGTTGCATGCTCAACCTCTCTATGCAAGAAGTCTTTCTCTTCTTTATCCTTTGTATTTTTTAAGAGGATTGTGCATAAGCACTTATTTATTTTTTGGGGCAAAAGAGGGATCCTGACTTATTGAGATAAGAAGAGGTTGTTCCTTTAGAGAAGCATGTAAGACCTCTGACATAGGTTTTCTCATTTGGATTTTCCCCTTCTCCATTTCTACTAGTTGGATGAGCTTGAACACATAGAGCAGGAGGTTGAGTACATGCATAAGGTTTCCCAGTGTGGACATAGGTTCATCGTTGGACCCAAGCTTCCCTTGCAGATGGCTTTTATTTTCCATCAAGACTTCATCGGCCAAAGTTTTAACCAAGTAGAGAGAATACGGACACGGGACTAGCCAAGTTTTGCAGCGTCACAAGACTCTTCGAATCTCAACCACATACTCATTCAAAATCAAAAACTCAATAGAGGGAAGCACTTATTTACAAAACTAAAAATAGCATGATGTTAAACAAAAAAAATAAAATGAAACAAAAATAGTAAGAAAAGAAAACAAAACAACCAGCAAGCAAAGTGATAAAGCAAACAAACCAAACCAAGTCAACAAACAAACAAACATACAAACCAGAAAGAAAATACACGCAAAAAATCAAACACCACTCTTACTCCTACACTAAACAATGCATGGGCCTACTCACGTGAAGTGGTATTTCCAGCGCCACATTGGCTGGCCCATGTTGGTGAAGGCATGGTTCACGAGAAGCACAGTCAAGTGAACTAAAAAACATAAATGATATAAAAATGAAGCCCAACACACTTTGATTTTAAACGTGTCTATAGAAAAGAAAAGAGTGAAAGCACAAGACAAACCCTCTGTGGACTTACCATGGTGCTATGACACACTGTGTATAGATGATAAGCATATGCACTCTCTTGACTGTGGCAGAAAAGAAAACACAAGAAAACGAGATAACTTATGCCTTGCAAGTGTGCTTTCTACTAATGATTCCTCCAATGCATAACCGATGGGATCATGTCATTCTGGTGGAGGAATTGAAATCTGTGTGTTGGATTGATCTTCAATGAATACAAATGAGTGATGAGGAGCCTTGGGTGTTTCACAAATTTTCTGATCAGAAGTGGAACTGACCTCAGGACAGTGAGGGCTTGGAATAACCATCAGCTCAGGTTAAAGTGCATTGACAACCTGTGGGGTTCTCATTTCGTCAATAGATAGATCATCGAAGACGAGTGGCTTAGATAGATTAATAGTGAGTGAATCAACATCGTGATTGAATGAAGAAGTACAAAGATCACGCCAACCATGATCAGAAAATTCAGGATGTTTTTCAACATCCTCGTGATTTAATGATTCATATAGAGGGGTAGGTGAGAAGAATGAATTTTCACCCTCTGCGTTTTCGGAAAAAGGAGATGAAACGTTAAGTGGATTCTCAATGAAATATTTGTCCTCTCTGCTATCAAATGATGTACTGACATCAGGTGTGGTTTACAAATGATCAGATGTAGATGCATCCATGGATGGATTTACACATAAACAATCAAAGATGACAGAATCACCAACGATGTCAAGAAAAATCGAAGGAGGTGCAGATAGAAGGAGGTCATCCTTCACCATGGGTTCATGCTCATACGCTCGGTCATACTCTTCATGAATGATAGTGTAGGTTGTTTGTGCAACATCAACTCTGTCAATGGCTTGATCCTCATTCACAACAAGTGTAGAGTCTAGAATGGAAGAGCACAAGACAGTGCAATCCGGAGGATCAGCAGAATGTAGAGACAGAAGTTGAGGTAACAAATGTGTATGACAACCCATGGGCTTCCCAACCAAATCTACGCAGAAATTGAGAGTAATGAGGGTAGGAGGATGTGATAGTTGAACAATTGTGTGTGCATGTTCTCCCACATCACTCTGCGAGGGTGCAGCTACCTGATGAGGGGAAGGTGGACAATCACTTTTAATAGTGATGGTGTCCGTTTGTGATTGTGCAACTCCATCATCGAAGTATGCTGAGCAAGGTTTGAACTTTAGCTTCATCTTGGGATAGAGTGATTTGGTGAGGAAATATTCAAATCTATCCATGAGATATTGGAATTTCATCTAACTTTTTGGAGATTTAAATATTAATAGATGGAAGCACTGCGAAAAATCCATAGGCATTCATGTGGGGCCTTCCGTTGTTTTAACAATTTTTTATCAAGTTCTTCAGGATCAAAATGGTGAAAAATAGATTGAATTAGATCACTGAATTTATTGAATGAGTGCACAGAGTTATGAGGCAATATGCTACACCATCACAATGGGTGGTCACGAAGTGTGTGTGTAAACAGCGAACAAACATTTATTTCATTAAAACCTTCCACATTCTCCATGAGCACATGGAATTCATCTAAGTGCTTAGGCCAAGCCACTTCGCCTTCACCATCGTATGTGATTTGTGACAAGTCATCCCAAAACTCCCTCTCTACATGAAATATGTGTCCATTGGATAAACGTTTTGGAGGGTGAACTATAACAAACTCCATGATGTATGTGTGAAGATTCAAAACACATTGTGAGGGCTCATCTTGTCATCTGGCCCTCCTTCTAGCACCAGAAATGTTGACGATGCTGGACCCACCAACATTCAGGTGATCTCGCCGATATGAAGTCCCGACTAGACCTCACACTGTTTGGTGTAAGAGTCCAATTTGGTACGATTTCCTAGTTTCCATTATCTTAAATGTATGCCTTAACTCTTGCTTATCAGTATGTTAGAGTGGTCTACTTTGTCTTCGAACAACGAGGTTCACGTGCCTGGTGAATGCTTTGTGTTACTTGTGTCAAAGTTATTTCACTAAAGAAGGAGAGGGTGGAAGTGAGTCTCAAGTTGAAATGGAATAGTCCCAACTTTGCTAGAGACACACAACACAGTAGGACATGCACAACTTTCAGTGGAGTAGTCCACACGAATGCAGCATTCACAAACACAAGGTGAACAGATAGCACGTACAACACCCAGTGGAATAGTCCAAATGAGTGTGATGGGTGTTATAACAAGTTTACATGAATGAATCTGTCAAGTATCCGGCTGGATATCCCAAATGACCGAGACTATAGGTTTTAACCCCGTATAGAAATTACCTGCATATGAGTTATAAAAACATAAAATAAAAAATGACGAGACAATAAAACATAAAATAGATATACACAAATATTTTCCCCTGGATCCCAAAACTAGGACTACCAGATTGATTTTTCATTATGTTCCTTTCAATGTTACAATACATATATATACATGCCGAAGCATCCATAAATCCCAATTCATTAACCCTGGATTAGAACATAACTTTAGTTCCCTTGACCGGATCTACAAAATACCATGGACTGAAAACCATTGTGTCCAAAACCATGTGCGAAATCCATGCAAAAAACCATAGGTAGGTCTGCCCACCTAATATAGGGTCAAAAAAAAATTCTCGAGGCACTGCCCTGAACCCCATGTAAGGGGGCTACTGCCCCCTTGCATACCCCCAGCAGTGCCTGATGCAATATATAGGGGAGCCACCACCCCCCCCCCCACCCACACATGGGGTACTCATGGAAAGAATATAACACAACCCAACATTCTCCCACTTGTTTTTTTCTTTCCATAGGATAGCTTAGTCATTGATCGAACCTTGCAACACCCATTTTTTCTCTACACCAAGAGAACTTCTCAGTTCTCACAGACTTTGTCAATGCATCTTTAGTATTCTCCACAGTGTCCAACTTTACCAGCAACACCTTTTTGTCCTCAACCATATCCCTCGCAAAGTGATACTGAACATCAATGTGATTTGTCTTTGAATGCTAAGAAGGGTTCTTTTCCAAGAAAATTGCACTTTGGCCATCACAGTATATCCTTATAGCTCATTGTACTAACCCCATACTTGAACACAATCTCTGCAACCAAACTGCTTCCTTGCTTGCATGAGTGGCTGCCATGTATTCTGCCTCTATAGTTGAAAGTGCCACTACAGACTATATCTTACACATCCAACTGATTGCACCTCCAAATAGGTTAAACACATACCCACTTGTAGATCTTCTCTGATCTAGATCTCCAACCCAATCTGTATCAACAAATCCACGGATATCCAAAACTCTGTCCAATCCTAGTCTTCCCTGGTAGCATAAACCATAATCAATAGTGCCACACAAATACCTGAAAACCTACTTCACTACTATCCAATGCACCTTCCTTGGTTTTGACATAAACCTGCTCAATACTCCCACTACATGTGTAATGTCTGGTCTAGTACATACCATTACATACATCAGGCTACCGAGTTCACTTGCATATGGAACACGGGACATGTCTTCTTCCTCTTCTTATGTCTTGGGACATTGTTCAGCAAATAACTTTACACCTACAGGAATAGGAACCTTCACCGGGTGATTTTCCTACATATTAAACCTTTACAGTATTGTCTCGACATACTTCCTTTGGTTTAACTAGAGCTTCCTCTTTTCTCGATCTTGTTTAATTTCCATGCCCAAAATATAGTTTGCAACACCAAGATAATTTCTTTGTCGTTTCCAACCAGCAACATATCATCCACATACAAGACCAGATAAATAACACAGTCACCAATTAATTTAAAATACACAGTGATCTTCTTTGCTTCTAATGAAGCCAAGTCCCCGTATAAATGTATCAAATTTATGATACCACATCCTTGGTGACTATTTTAACCCATAAAAAGACTTTTTTAACTTGCATACCACTTATTTCTTACCCTTCACTGCAAAGCTTTCAGGTTGCTTCATGTAGATCTCTTCTTCCCAATCCCCATGAAGAAATGTTGTCTTCATATCCATCTGTTCTACCTCAAAATTAAAAGAAACAACAACAGATAAAAGTAATCTAATAGAATCTACATTTGTAACAAGAGAAAAATATTGCCAAAATCAATTCTTAGCACCTGGGAATAAACTTTTACAAAAAACTGAGATTTGTATTTCTCCACCTTTCCTTATACATTCATCTTCTTCTAAAATTCCCATTTGTTGCCAATGGGTTTCCTTCCATCTGGCAACTCCACCAAATCCCAAGCCTCATTTTTGTGCAATGATGCCATTCATCAACCATGGCCTCTTTCCATAGTTTACCATCCTATGAATCTATTGCTTTCCTCACAGTTCTGGGATCACCATTAGTAATAGATAAAGAAAAAATTTAACATAAAGAAGATGGACTATACCTTTCTGGCTACCTTCTTTCTCGAGCTGATCTTCTCACAATCGGAGTTTGTGGCTCTTCATCTTCTGAATCCTATTCTATTGTAGAGTTTGATTCTTCCTCCTTTAGCTCAAACTCTATCTTCTCAGGTTCCTTTGGTAGGACTTCATGTTTAATAACATCTTTCAACTCTCTAAACACCACATCTCAAGTGTACACAACCTTCCTTGTTTCTAGGTTCCAATGCTTATAACCTTTTAAACCATGTTTATACCCAATAAAGATGCACTTTTCATATTTACTATCCAACTTGTTTCTTTTTCTCCTTTGGAACATGTACATATGCATCACATCCAAATACACTCAGATGTGAAAGATAAGGTTTCATACCAATCCATACCTCTTGTGGAGTCTTATCCTCCAACACTGATGAAGGTGATATGTTGACCAAGTAACATGCAGTCTCCACCGCATCTGCCTAGAATTCTTGTCCTAACCCGACACCATTGAGCATGCTTCATTCCCTTTCCATCAACATCTTGTTCATTCTTTCTGCAACTCCATTTTTCTCATGTGTGTATGGAGTATTTTTCTTCCATGCTATACCACACTTCTTACAGAAATCTTCAAATCCCTTCTTGCAAAAATATGCACCGTTATCTATCCTCAGCACCTTTATCTTCTTCTTTGTCTGGTTTTTCACCAAATCCTTAAATTCTTTAATCTTGTAAAAGACTTCATATTTATTCTTGAGGAAATATATCCATTTATTCCTTGAGAAGTCATCTATAAATGATACATAGTACACAAACTTATCTAGTGATGGAACTGACACAAGTCCAAACACATCACTATGCACAAGCTCTAATATCTATTTCGTCCTCTTACCACCAGAGGGGAAACTCACCTGATTCTGCTTCCCATATACACAATTTTTATAGAAATCAAAATCCAAAGAGCAATTAGACATTCCTTCTATCATACCATTACGATGAAGTATTCGAAGACCCTTCTCTCCAATATGTCCAAGCCTTTGATGCCATAACATGGTCTTTTCTCCAAAGACCACTAGGTTTTTTGCTCCACTTTCAGGAACCACATAATTGTTGCACCCATCAATAATAGTGTTACCTTGAAGCTTGTACATATTCTAATCTGAAATCCCTGCATCAATACCAGTGCTCCCCGAACCATATTGCAGGTATCTTTCTCGAACACTGTTTTTACACTTGCATCATCCATATTTCTTACAAAAATCAGATTTTTGGCCAATGTAGGAATATGCAAAACAGCTAGAAGTGTTCTAATCCTTCAACCTTGCAACTGAAACTTTACTTTTCCATGACAAACAATTCTATCCTTTTTGCCATCCCCTAAGAAGACATCACCATCATCATATTTCGCATGCCAGAACCACTCTCTATGGGGAATGAAGTGAAAGGATGCACCTAAGTCAATCAACCATGCATCATAATCTACATGTGTACTTGAAGAAGAAGTGAAGTACACATCCCCACCTTCATCTGATGTGGTTTTCACCTCTACAGAAGGAGCATTATCAGATCTCTTTCATTTCTCAGGAGCTTTACATTTATAGTCCCTTTTATAGTGCCCTTCCTTTCCGCATTTCTAGCACACCTTTACAGGTTTTCCTGGAGATTTATATCTCCCACTTGAGGAATTATTTTTGTTTATGTTCTGGGACCATCCTCCTATAGATAAGGAATCACCATTCTGGCCCTCCATATTTTTTCATCTCATCTCCGACAGCAGGGATGAGACTATTTCATCAAATTGCAAGGTAGTTGCATTGTTGCATATTACAATAACCAGATTATCCCACGAATCTGGTAGAGAACACAACAAACTGATGCACTTATCTTCATCTAAAATTTTAATATCAACATATAATAACTAGCTTACCATAGTATTAAAGGAATTCATATGCTCTATCACCGAGTCTCCATCTTGCATCCTCATGTTATACAACTTTTTCCATATGAACAGTTTATTCACCAAAGACTTAGATTGGTACAAAGTTCCTAACTTGTCCCAAAGAGCCTTCACTGAAACTTCCCCTGATACATTCAGCAATACTAAATCTTAGACACACAATCGTATTTTGCTCTTTACCTTCCTATCCAACTTCACCCATTCTTTAGCTGACATTGTTTTTGGTTTAGTACCCAAATCTACTGTGATCCACTAATATTTGTCCACTAGTAGATACTCCATCATGAGTTTCCACAACTCAAAACTCTAACCATTAAATTTCTTACTCTCTATCTTTCCAGTGCTCACCATGTTCCTTCACCACAAGAATCAATCCTGCAAATCTCCCACTGAACAGGGTCTACCACAGGCCTGAGAAAAAAACCCCTTAGCAGCAAAGGCATCCCCTTGAAGCCAAAACAACTCTAATACCAAATGTAGGTTTTAACCCTGTACAGAAATTATCTGCATATGAATTCAAAAAACAAAAAATAAACAATGGCAAGTGGATAAAACATAAAACATATATACACAGAGATTTTTCCCTGGATCCCAAAATCGGGACTACCAGATTGATTTTTCATTATGTTCCTTTCAATGTTACAATACATATATATACATGTCGAAGCATTCATAAAACCCAATCCATTAACCTTGGATTAGAACATAATCATAGTTCCCTTGATTGGATCTACAAAATACTATGGACCAAAAACCATCGTACCCAAAACCATGTGCAAAATCCATGCACAAAACCATAGGTAGGTCCACCCACCTAATATAGGGTCCAAAAAAAATTTCCCGGGTCAGGGGGGCTACCACCCCCTTGCATACCCCCCCATGCTTGGGGTAGTCATGGAAAGAATACAACACAACCCAACAAGGATAACATTAACAACTTATACAACACATTTTCATATTCATATGTATTAGGACACCCAAAATATTTCAATTGTCTTAACACAAGTTTAAGCAACATGCATTACAAGTGTCCAAAGAATAGCCTTACAAATAATTACAATATTTGTGTGGAAATGTGTTATCCTATTAACAGGCTTCTGAATTAAGTGAAAGTTCCAAGACACATTCATACACAATTACATCAGTAACCCCAATAGCAGGGCGTTGGAGTCACTGCTCGCTCCTTAAAGGAAATATTACAGACTCTTAAGGTTATGTGGGAGGAGCCAAGCTAAAAAGTCCTTTGTATGTACAAATGAGGGGTATTTATAGCCAAGGGTAAAACTAAGCCTTGTGACTATTCGACTTCCCTCATGACTGTTTGACTTACATGACTCTTCAACTTTACATGACTCTTTATATTTACATGTGGGTCTATTGGACTTCCACATTACATTACATTGATTACAACAGTGTAGCCCACAGTAGTGATGTGACCGAGATGACTCATGACATGACTTGACACGACAGAGTTGGTTTTTTCATGTTGCTGCTGGTGTGCATGTCGAGTTGCAGTGTTGTTGAGTGATGGATGCCCTCTTGGTGTATCATAGCTTCACCTCCGCATGACAAGGTGTGCAGATTCTTCGATGGTCTTGGTTTCCGCTTGATGTTGCATGTGCACGTCACTCCTTCACTTGTATTTTGGCATGCTTCATGTGTTTGTTCATTTTTGAACAAATATCCTTGCATGCATTCCTCATTCGTCCATTCATGAACAATTATCCTCACATGCATTCCTCATTCATTCATTCGTGAAAAAATATCCTTGCATGCTTTCCTTGTTCATCCCGTTCGTTATCGCATCATATTTCATCCATGTACCTGTATCTGCAATTACTCTGATGAGACAACATCAAATACAAAATTATCATGGTCTACCATGATGCATCGATGTTTTCCTTTGGATTAAGTGACTGGGAGAGAGGACAAGGATGTGAAATTACAGAAGGCAGATTTCAAGACAGGATGCGAGCTCTGGGCACTACTGGTGAAAATTTCTCAGAGGTCACTGGGAGACTAAGACGAACAATTCAGATCAGCTGTGACTGCCTATGGGATCTAGCTCAGTTTGAGGGCAGATCTGTGTAGTTTTTTCAAGGAGGCATTGTAGGCAACAAAGGGGGACTAGCAACAAAAACTATGCAATTTCTCTGGGGAGCTGGCAGCGGGCTGTAGGATGTTGCTGACAAAAAATGTGCAATGTTTCAGGAGACCTGGCAACAGGTTGCGAGAGTGCTGCTGGCAAAAACTGTGCAATGATGGGAGGCTGGCCTGCTAGACATCCTTGCGCAATTTCTAAGCTGAGCAGGATGTTGGGTAGCTAGGGAACTCCTCATGAAAATTGCACAGTTTTCTAGGAGAGCAGTAGGTTGGTTGACTGGGTGACTAGTTGCAAAAGGTGCGCAATTTTTTGAGGGAGACAATGACGGACATAGGGTGTCTATCTAGCATGTGTGCACAGTTTCTTTAGTCAGCAAAGTGAGCATGCTTTGCATTTTTGCGCAATTTCTTGGGGGAGTGAGTCTTGGGGTCACTGCCCGGTCAAACTATTTGGTTGACCAGCTGGAGGCTCGATTGATGTGCTTGTGAGCAACACAAATTGAAATGGCTTGTTGGGAAACTTTTGTGTTGTTCTGGGTGGCAGTCGGTCGATTCAATACCAGGGCTGTGTAATGCATACTGCTTGGGAAGAAGCCTCAAGCTCTGCGCAATTCTAGGCAGCAATACATAATCAATGAGAGCTAAAACTGTGCAATGCAACTCAGCGGATGTCCAACTGTTGGAGGATGGTCTGGTAGACAAAGCTTCGAAAAAATGACCAAGTGTGTGAACAAGTGACTTCGTACATGCATGACCTCCGGAATGCACACTCAACATGACTTGATGACAAGACACCTTGAACCAACAAGACAACATACACTCAGTGTGATTGATCGATGTTGTGAGAGACACACGCCACACTTGTGATAGATCATTGAACAATTGCGACTACGCTTGTGCAACAATGCATACAACTTCATGTGTGAATGTGACAGATTTTTACATAGTGGACACATCTTGTACACATGAAGGCGAACCTTGTGCATGGCTAGAACATGAATGCAAGCATGAAATTATGACCAACATGCAAAAATATGTCAATTGAACAGTCAAGCGAGGAGGGTGCAAAGACTCGAGACGAGCTCACGTGATGAGCCTGAGTGCTTGCAAACATCAAGGAAAAACCCAAGGAAGGCTCCGAAATTGGATGCAGGCCAAAATTTTGGTGGGTGTTGCATCCACTACAACATGTGGTACCTAGACCTCAAGTCGATCTTTGAAAATATGACTGTCCCTCTCAACTAATCAAACAAGTTGTGATTCCTTTACAAAGGATACATTTTCTTTATGGTGGTTTTATTTAATTATTTGTAATCAATAAATAGTCTCAAAGTGTCTTCTTTCTTCTTTACAAATAATACAAGTGCTCCCTAGGGTGATATGATGGGGTCTAATGTATTCCCTATCCAACATTTCTTTTAATTGTAATTTTAATTCCACCAACTCTAGTATGCTCATGCGATATGGGGCTCTTGACACAGGTGTTCTTCCTGGTAACTATTCTACTAAGAAATTGATTTCCCTTTATGGAAGAAATCCTGGGATTCCTTTAGGAAACACATCCTCGAATTCCTTTAAGATTGGATGTTCTTTCAAACTACTCTTGTTAATTTATGAGTCGTTGGTCACTTGAAAATCATATAGTTCACATCCTTTCTATTTGCATCAGATTTATTTTTCCTTATAATGTTGCCTTTTTTCCTTTGTCCTTGATACACTCAATTAATTTTTGAAGTAATTTTGGTCTTATGGCTTGCTATCCAATCCAAGTCGATCAACACGTCGTATGGACCTAAAGGTAATAAATTCAAGTCTGCATGTGTGGGCATGTCATTTATTTCTATTAGGCATGACCTCACCACATTTCGACTCATGTCTTAGTCTGTGTTCCTAGTTTCACCAGCCATGATTTTTCGTGAGCTATCTTTTGTAATGCACATCTTTTTGAAATATTGGGGCTAACATGAGTGAAATAAGAACCCAGACCTCTCAAAATTGAAATTGATAATTATTTATCATACCTTTTAGTTCAATCATTTACGCTTGCTGATCAACCTTCCTGTTATCCAATAACATAAATTCATGTCACTTTTTGAGCCACATCATTCACTATCTATGCTTCTTCTACATTGTACATTCTTGGACCATTTTGTTGTTGTTGAGGACAATCTCTCTACCAGTGGTTTTCTCCAAAAGTCCAACATTGCATAAGTACTCATATAAACCTCTCAGCTTCTACTCATGTAGGCTTAGTGAATTGGTCCTTATCAACAATAGTGGTATTTTGTTGAAACTCTCCCTTGCTAGAAGTGGAAAACTTCAGATTTCCTCATCTTGGTTGATGTCCTGCAGACTTATAACCTTTCCTTTTAAAACTAGGTTTCCCCCTTATTTTCCAATCATCCCTGAACTCATAATTATGCTTGATTTGTTTGTAGCAACACTTCATTTTTTTTATGGTATCCTCCAATGTTTTAGTCTCGTCAAATTATATTATGTCCCTAAAATCCTCTAGCAGTCCACTGAGGTACCTCTAGATATTTACTTTCTCATCTTTGATGTAAGCCACATAACTCAGCAACTCAATACATTTATTGGTGTATTCATTAGTTATTAGCTACCCTAACTTATTCTCATGGAACTCCATGACCTTGATGTCATAGTGCCTCTCAGACAAGCACCTTTCCCTAAAATGCCTCTCAAATATCCTCCAACATTGCTCAAATATTTCTCTCTGATATCTTTAACATTGCTTAAATCTTCCCACAAAATTTTAGCCTTGCCCTCTAGGCTAAAAATGGCTCCTCATGCCTTCATATTAACATAGTAATCATGCACCCTAAAGTACTTCTTCATCCCTAGTAGCCATGCCTCTACTTCTCTAGCCTTCCTCACCTCTCCATCAAATTAGGAGGCTTTTCCCTCTTAAATTATTCCAACATTAAATATTTTTCTTTCCTTTTCTATTGATAATATATTTTAGTTGTAGCACTACATAACTGCTCATGACTTCCTGTCCTCCTCTCTAGAGTACTAAGTGGAGTTCCACCTCTCACTATTCCTTCACTTTTCTGCTTATGCCTTTACTTAGTTCTACTACCTTATGCACCATTAGTCCTCAATTCATGCCTCCAAAGTCCTTATCAACTCTGCCTATGTTTATACTTCCCTAGGTTTTTGGCACTTAGTTCATGTTGTTTATGTTTTTTCAAATCTAATAGGCCTTACAGTATGACTGCATTTACTTCTACCTTCTTTACCTGAGCTTTGAAAATATTCTCATTGTCAACCTTGCAACTTCTTAATTCAACCCTTAAAATTCTAAAGGTTTCCGTCCAATCAGGGGATCCTTCCTCTCTCCTTTTCCCACTGACTCTTCTTCCTAACCATGTTGGGATTTATTAGTGTTGTATTTCACCATTCAGTTGTTCATCCCTTTTTTCTCTTTTCTTGTCCTTGGTGCCTTCTTATGTCTTGTCACACACATGATTGTTTAAGCCAACAATGTATAAATAACACATTTACACATCACCTTGGAAAATATGCAATAATCATATGGATGTGAGGCTATCTAAAACACCAAATTTAAATTAAGTATGCTAGTTACAGAGAAATTAACCTATTAGGTATTGTTGTTTCTATAATTTCACAGTTTTGATATCAACACTTGCATACCACGTGCAATTCAAAATAAACATGTTACAAGCAACACACATTGCACATAGAAACCATTTATTTATTTATTTATTTATCATTTTTTTTGTCCAAGGCCCATTCAAGTGTTGAAACTTGGCACCTGATACCACACTATAACACGCCCTCCCACCCCCTGGAGTCTTCCAGGATGAATGGGAGATTTTACTTTTGCTTAAAATAACCTCCATGGTATCATTATGAATATGGGGTTATAAATTTCCCTTTTTCCAAAAGTTAGTAGAATCGACTTTGGATAACACCATTGTATTTAGTTTGTCAAGGTATTTCTGGTAATATAAATTTTATCTTGATCCAATGCCCGGATAAAAAGTTATGTTCATTTGAAGTTTAGTCATTTAATCCCTGCCACATCAGCATGCATTGCCATGTGGCACTACCAAGTACCATAGATGGCTCTGACACCACACATATATTTTTCCACACCATCGCACCAAGAAAGGAGGTGAAACCACTACAAACCTATGCAACGAGACAAATATTTTAACATTGATTGATGGAGGGATTTGTGTTAAGTAAATCTCATTATATCCCATGGTTGGGTTAAACCTCTTGTTATTTTCCCTCCTAACATAACATAATAAATCACATCGACTAACCACATTAATTGTGGGCCCCCTTGCCATCCTAAAGTTAATAAGATGGGTTCTGCACTTTGTCGCTTATGTGACTAGTCACTGTGCTATTTTCCCTGCATGATCTTCTCCACATGGCCACCACTCTATATTAGAAGTTTACATAAATTGCCAGACCCCCTACCTCCCAAATAGTTAACAATGGGCGAGGGTGGGATCCATAATATGTCAGTTGTCATACATCAATTAATAAAAAATCTATTGTTGTGCTCCCTATTAGTTTGTGCATGTTTCTTAGAGATTCTACAATATAACATAGTGTCATGCGGAAAGAGTTATTTTTGCGAACAAAGCTAACCTCCCTAGGAGTCTAAGATTCTCTAGTGACAAACAAGACAATTAAGAGCAATCCTTCTCTAAACATACATTATTCTATGAGAAACCAAGTGTTTTTCGATCCTACCTCAAGTCCAATGCTCGTTGTAGCAGTCCAGCCTCGCTGATCCGGATGAGCTCCTCCTTCACTTTGAAACCTGCATACACTAACAATCAAACGATTACATAACACCTGAATATTCCATAAAACAAAGCATATTCAACATATAGACCAAGGAGTATATGAAACAATTCATTAACAACAAATCATTGAGAAGAATGGACTTATTTGTATTAAGGAAACAAAAAAGAAACCATTACAACCTGAGCCTTGGTGTTGTGCAAGTTCCTCCCAGGGTCCAGCAAGAGTTTTCCTCTACTTTGACAAGCTCACCCACTTCCAAATGAAACAAGAAAGGATGGTAATCTCTCCTCACAAGCTTACAATGGAAGTCCTAATTCCAGCAGCATCTACCCTTTGGAATGTTCAGCTTTCAACCTTTTCTCCCTTGGCCCAATGCCTGTATTTATAGTGTTCTAGAGGAAGTTATTCAGATCCAACATCAATGGGATACTCCCTCTTTTGGATGGGGTAGCTCCTCTCTTGATGGGATAAGTTCCTCTATCATAGGGATGCATGAACCATCTGGAGGCGCTCAATACACGTCAAACACTCTTCTAGAAGGTTCTAGAAGTGACCACAAGTTACTTTTTTAAGATGAAACTTGTGCCTTTTGACCTTTCTAGGGGTACGCACCCATCCTTTGGCTTACAGAGCGTACAAGCAAGTACGCAGGTACAATGAGCTTGGGATGCGTACATGCAGGCAAGGTAGAGAGAACCTGCGTACCCAGAGATAAACATGATTTTTAATGACTTTCTCTTTTTTTTGAAGTTTGACAGGGAGAGCAGAGGTATAAGGCTTGACAAGGAGGATAATATGACTATTGATGGAGCCATATTAACTGCAGATAGTCATGGTGACAAATTTCAGTGTAACAGATTGCCCCCTAAAGTGCGAAGCCTGTAATAGATAAGGGTTTTTATATCATCTAGGAATGGTGAAGTACTTTATCATTTCAAGGATTATCTCGTGGAGAGCCTGGTCAGAACCTGCAATTTTCAACACAAAATATATGTATAAGATTATATCATCGTTGAGGTAGGCATTCCCATACTCAGA
>APFE030638299.1:75800-117070 GCA_000404065.3 Pinus taeda
AGAGCCCTAGAAAATAAAAATTTCTAAGTTAATTTTACTTTAAGCGTTGATTTTAATGGTTGTTCTTTAAGACGAAGGTGATGGAGATGAAACTTGATGGTGTATAGACTCGACTCCAATTCTCTAAAAATGCACCTAAGATGATTTGATAATTTTATCTTTTCAATGAATGTTCTAATTAAGAGAGTTGAGAGAATGCAATCTTTTCAATAAAAACAACTTTCTCAAAAGACAATCAAAGAAACACTTCTCTTTATCTTTCAAAGTGCACAAAACATGACCACTCTTTACTTCACGAAAAAATTCCTTTCTCTTTCAAAGACGTCAAATGCTACTCTAAAGCAAACGTTGCAAAGGAGATCGTTGATATTTTCCTATTTAATAAAAGCATGTAAAACTAATCTAATCAAAGCAATTTCAAGATCTATGAAAATCTATGAAAAATCACTCAAAAACAAATCAGAGGAAATTAAGGAAATTTACCTAATCTTTCACTAAGTAAATCTAAGAAGCAAAATCCTACTAAGATGATTCCGGGATGTTTTACTTGGCAACAATCAGTCCAAGGACTAGTTTATGCAGAATCACAAACTAATCAAAACAAAAACTCAATCTCTTTTTGTTCTTTTTGAAAATGAAATTCACAACTTTAAATGAACAAGCTATATCGAAATTTTGCAAAGAGGCAACACAAAGGTAGTTCGCTCACTCGGGTAGACTTTACGACTGGTCCGACTCCTAAGAAGATTGACAAAACCAGAGATATCTAAGGCTTCACAACTTCTAAACCCAAAGTCACTACAGGACCAATAAAAATCGAAACCCCCTAAGGCTAAAACTTCATTGAATTTCACTAAAACTCTTGATGCTAATGAAACAAGTTCAGGTGAAGATCTTTGACAGATAACCAGTGGATCTGGGCAGTGAAGACTAATGAAAACAAAATCTAAAGGGAAAAAATGGATAAAATGGAATTTTTCTCAATTTTGAAAGGGTTCGCAGGCAGCCTGTTTGACCAGGTGCGTCCACACTCTGTGTACAAAGATACAGTGCGTACAGGTATGCACTGTGTCTAACTCAGAGGGTGCGTACTACTGAAAAATTAAGAAAAACTAAATTCTAACTTAACTCTAAGCTAGCCCACCCAAAACACAGTCAAACAATCAAAAAACAAAAAAGAAATGACTCTTTTCAAATCAAAGTATTACTCAAAGGAAAAATCAATCACATCAATGGATTCCCCAGTATGGTCGCCAATTTGTCATGCGGAAAGAGTTATTTTTGCTGACAAAACTAACCTCCCTAGGAGCCTAAGACTCTCTAGTGACAAACAAGACAATTAAGAGAAATCCTTCTCTAAACATGCATTATCATACGAGAAACCAAGTGTGTTTTCGATCCTACCTGAAGTCCAACGCTGTTGTAGCAGTCTAGCCTCGTCGATCCAGATGAGCTCCTCCTTCACCTCGAAACCTGCATACACTAACAATCAAACGATTACATAACACCTGAATATCTCATAAAACAAAACATATTCAACATATAGACCAAGGAGTATATGAAACAATTCATTAACAACAAATCATTGAGAAGAATGGACTTATTTGTATTAAGGAAACAAAGAAACCATTACAACCTGAGCCTTGGTGTTGTGCAAGTTCTTCCCAGGGTCCAGCAAGAGTTTTCCTCTACTTTGACAAGCTCACCCACTTCCAAATGAAACAAGAAAGGATGGTAATCTCTCCTCACAAGCTTCTACAAGGAAGTCCTAATTCCAGCAGCATCTACCCTTTGGAATGTTCAGCTTTCAACCTCCCCTCTTCTGGCCCAATGCCTGTATTTATAGTGTTCTAGAGGAAGTTATTCAGGTCCAACATCAATGGGATACTCCCTCTTTTGGATGGGGTAGCTCCTCTCTTGATGGGATAAGTTCCTCTATCATAGGAATGCATGAACCATCTGGAGGCGCTCAATACACGTCAAATACTCTTCTAGAAAGCTCTAGAAGTGACCAAAAGTAACTTTTTTAAGATGAAACTCGCGCCTTTTGACCTTTACAGGAGTACGCACCCATCCCTTGACTTACAGAGCGTACAAGTATGCAAGTACAATGAGCTTGGGATGCGTACACGCAGGCAAGGTAGAGAGAACCTGCGTACCCAGAGATAAACATGATTTTTAATGACTTTCTCTCTTTTTTGAAGTTTGACATGGAGAGCAGAGGTATAAGGCTTGACAAGGAGGATAATATGACTATTGATGGAGCCATATTAACTGCAGATAGTCATGGTGACAAATTTCAGTGTAACACCTAGTGCTAGACAAAAGGTGCTAATGGGAAATTTCCCATCCCTTAAAGAAAAGTTTTGACAATGTGCCTTCTCTTAGCCACAGCCAAACCCAAATGTCATGTCTTTTCAATATCATTTTGACATTATAGCGACATTAGCCTACCACGTTCCATCGGTTGAAGATGCCACGTGTCATCTAAAACCACCCCCTGGCCATTTGAAGAGGCCATCTATGCTCACCACATGTTACACTGATAGTGTGACATGTCAGTGATCTATCCACATCATCTGTCCACCTCATCTCAGATGAAGGGGTCCCAAAAGGATGCACCCTTTGTGTTAATTTTCATTTTCAAGTTAATAAACGAGAGGGGTCTCCATTACACTCATTGTTAATGCACCTGAATCGAAAGAGAACTCAATGAAGACTTCGCACTAAACATATAGTGCGACGTGAACTTTCTCGTTACCTAACACCAACCTTGGTTTCATGTTTTTTATCTACTACGCCCATTTCCAAAGACTTACCACCCAACAATGATGCGCGGTGTGGGATTAACACTAAGTATTGTGATTAAGTGGAAAAGATGGGTGATTAACACATGATTAGGGTAAATCACATTGGTTACATAATTCTTCTACCCTTGTAAATTCTTGAATTTCTTTTACGAATTTAATAAGACTTGTTTTTACTTAATACAAGTGTGTTACTTTGTGAACTCAATATCGAAGTCTTGAGGACTTCAATGACCTTGCAAATCCATTTCTAGTACAACACATCACTCAGATCCTCAATTAAAATAAATAGAAGCTTCATTTACTGTAATGTTGTTTCAGACATAAGCATAACCAAGTTGCTTAAAGGAGACTAACCTTAGACATAATACCTCCACATAGATGTGAATTCTACCCATTAACAGGCATTATAAAAAGCCACTACATGGCTAACAACACTCTATGGTTTGACTACAACAACACCAAATCCTTCTATAGAGTGGATCTAAACATTACTATCATATTCCCTAATATATATGATGCATTTTTTCATTTATTAATCCATGAATAATGGAATTCAAACAACTAATCATATATAACATAAATACATGTTAGTTATTAGCATTCCATATACAACTTTTGAACAACATAATTCCTTAATTCTTAAACAATAGAGTCTCCTTGAAAGTTAAATCACCCAAATCGTGTAATTACACACACCATAAAAATTTAACTATGTCCATTAGACCATCATACAAAATCATGTTAGTAACTCTACAAATCAAGAAATATACCAACAACTATAGGGATTTGCAAGTCCCTCACACCATGGGAGTAATCATACAAATCATCTCATTGGAAACAAATGAGAATTCATATTCTTTAATAATAGTGTTGATACACCCATTCACAGGTAATGACATTAATCATCATTCATATTGCATATATATGCACAAAGATACAATTAAGCAACTTATCATAATAACTGAATAATTGGGCATTTAGAGAGGGACTCCAACTATCCTCCCAACCATAGTCCAACTACACTTTCATTATTCCTTGCAGTTAACCACCCTCTATCTAGATTCAGAGCATGAGGAATGAAGTACTCAAGGGAAATTCACACCAGTCTAGTTAACAATTCACACGGGAATCTAAATCACATAGTGCCTCCACGCGAAACTCAAGAGTCTAGAGCAAACAATGTCTCCACCCAAACAAAACATTAAGGAATATAGAGGAAATAGTGCTCCACCCAATCAATCATTAAAAGAATCTAGAGCCCAGAGTCTGTCCACCAACTTCATCCTTCAAGAATCTAGGGGCCATAGTATCTCCACATTTTACACCTACAGGAATTCATAGCACACCATGTACCCACTTGATAATTACCATAGTAACCTAGAGCACCCAGTATCCACCTATTAAACCACATAGGAATCCAGAGCACTCTTTAGTGACTCCACCTAATGTTTCCCCTTTTTTCTTTTATGAGCTTCCACATTTACTATCTGCACATTTTATTTATGGTACATTCACTCTTGAATTCTTGTTTCCATAGCATTTCCTTTCCTTGTGTCTTCTCATCATCCAGTGTATACCACATTATAATTCCTTTTATCACTCATCCTCTATCAAGTGTGCATTATTGTTTATTTTTCCTAACACCCGTTGGTGTCTTCCCTTTGTTCTCTCTCCAATGTCCATTTACCACACTCCCTTTCTTTTCTATTGAGTGTTGACCAAATCTAACAAACCCCATGAGATCGGGATTGGCTCATCCTTTTACTCAAGTGTCCATACTCCATTTTTAGTGCCTGTACATTTTTATTTTAATTCCACAGGGATATAAGTGGCAATTACATACATAATTTAAGGTTTGGTTATTTCCCCAAGACTTTCCCAAGCAATTTCTCCTCTCAAGCTCTGAATCCTTGTCCTCTCCTCAGTCCAGTCACTTTTACATTCATCACAATTGATTACAGTTGCACATGAAAATATTCACATGATGGGGCAATAGAAAATGTTTTGTACACCATGACATTGATGTGCCAATATAACTCCATATCCTTCTATATTTTTTGTCTTTAGCCCTATAATTCTCCACATCATGTAACCAATTTCCAATTTCTTCGTCAATATACCAATCATGCATTAAACCCATGTATCTTTTAAATTTTCCCTCTACAATCAAAATCTACTTGCAAATATGTGAAGGGGGATTGTTCCCTATAAATATTGGCAACTTTTTGGGCATCATCCTGATTGTGATATCCATAGGGATATTTTCACTGCAGCATCCCCTATTTATTTTCCTCCCATGTGTAATGATAACACATAATAGATCAAGATGTAGAAGACCACCACAACTAGTGAAATGTAGAAGAGCCCAAACTTAGGGGAATCAAGCCACCAAAACCAAAGCCAACAACAAGAATAATGTAAACAAAAGAACTAAAATAAATGAAAATGCAAAGAGAATACCATGAAACCAGAGCATACCATGTAGCAAGAATCTTGCAAATACATAATACAAACATAAGCTTCATAAATCATGTTCCCATGAAATACGACGAGGATCGAGGATCCATAATTTTGTTATGATATGGCATCATTTCTTGGAGTGTGAAAATATGGCACAATAAGGTTGGAAATAATATCCAAATTGTCTCTACCAGACCCATGAATATTTCACATATACCACAAATAACCATTATGCCACAACTCAAATCAACCACCAGACCAACAATTACATGTATTTCATGCATTGTCTCATTTCCATCTATCACAATGTAATCAAGAAAGGAGGGGGTGAATGGATCTGTTATATTCATCAATGTGAGTCCAATTTGACAGGGTTATTGTATCCCTTGCACCAAAATTGGGGGGATTAAATTATTAATATTGAATTTTAAAAAGTTAAAATATATTTTTTCTAATAAATAAGATAGTTGGAAAATTATATTTTAATTTTTAATTTATTTTTTGTTATTGTAGAACAATTATATAAAAAAATATAATTTTTATATTTATTGATTATATTAATATATAAAGAATGTAATTTTCATGTGATGGCAAGTATAGGAGGTCACCATTAATCCCATAAGCACAACTAAAATTTATTATATCTGAAGTCTTGGCATTGTTTCCAACAATAAGACAAAAGCTTGCACTCTGTGACAAGGACCTCAAAGTGGCGAAAGGAATTGATATGCAATCAAGTATTAGTGATATGAGATTCAAAAATCAAAATCACTATTAACAATATGGTGCACAACTCTGAGATGGGAGATCACCTGCTAGCTTCAATTATGGCTCATAGTAAGTAAGAAGCAAGCTCCTCCTCCTCCATTAATTTCTACCACGTCTTCCCTCAAATCAAACAAACAATGGATTAGTAGGAAAGGTATGGCTCAAGTTTAAAAAGTGGGAATTAGTGGTCAATGGCACATTACAACAACAATCCATTCCCTAATCTATTAATTGGTGCTATGACCCAACTATTGGACTTAAATCATCACATGGAAAGTCAAATGCCAAGCTTCATCGATTTCACAAACTGTCACATGGTGCACATTCCAAATCTCATCACATACACAATTTTATGAAGGAATGAGAGTCTACAAGTCACATATTGCGAGCATTATTCACCCTCGCTTATCATCCAATGATGTCGCTAACAAAAATAGTTTTTTTAGGATATATAAGTATCTTATCCAAGTAACTATTGTTTTTCCTTTTATTTGTGTTTAAAGGTATTTTTGGTGCTAGGGATCTCCTAAGGGAACCACCCCCTTAGTGAATTCTCAAATTGTAGAGCCATCATAGTTTCTAGGCCCATAGTTTCTATGAAATTTCAAGGATATACTAGCCTACAAATCTCAAATTTTGGTAGTTCTTAAGTGCTTATGATTTGAGGGGTGATGAGTTCATAGTAAGAAGAGTACAACACATTTTGTTTGCTAAATATTTGGTTATTGATGGTATCAAATGGACTCTAGAGATCTAGAAGGAATTCATCTTAATCTAAAAATTCACGAGGAAGATGTTAATTGTAATAGGTATTCAATTTTCAATCTTGTTTCCAAATTCTATGAATTGGGGAGTCAAATTATCACAAAGAAAGTATAAATTATGGTGTTATTATTGGAATTGATGAAGCAATCAATGGTCATGGAAGTCAAGAGTAGTTTTCTTTGGAATTTGACTTAGAATTTGCATAAGGGTGATTAGTCCACTAACCAAAGGATGACAATTTACTCATCCAGGGGAGAGTTCAAGGGAGAAGAGACTGAGAACCAATTTGATAAATAGATGACAAATGTGAATCAATAAATTGATCTAGTAAACATAAATTTGGAATATGTTGCTTGTTTTTATGCTCTTTGTTAGTTTTTCTTGTAATTCTAAGTATTTAGAATACCATAAATATATTATATCATTTATAGTATTAAGAACACTAGGTCAATTTGTATAAGGATCAAGCCAATTCATGTTTTGGGCTTGTAATAAGATTACATGTGGATTGTAAATCACATAGCTTGAAACTTTTAGGAACACTATATTGGTGTAGCATACTCTCTCTCTCTCTCCTCTCTCTCTCTCTTCTCTCTCTCTCTCTCTCTCTCTCTCTATATATTATATATTATATATTATATATATATATAATTATATATATATATATATATATATATATATATGGTTGAGTGTGCCTAATGATTAATCCTCATGTGTTTTCTCCTAAGAAGTCACACTTCCAAATATAAATTAAATATATATAAAAAAAAACTTAAAATAGATATATAAATTCCCCATATCAGTGGTCAGGGAGTGGACCAGTAGGGGAGGGCATAGACACCACCTCACTAAGTATAAATGTGGTAATGTGGTGAAACCTTCCCCGCATGTTAACAAACCAAGTTTCATATCATGTACCTAGAACATGTCTACACAACACTACATGGAACTAATAGATGGTATATGCAGCAAGGTTTTAATTCTCGAGTATTTGGAATTAATTTGAAAGTGTATATATGCAAGCGGAAACCTCTAGATCCTACTTTGTTTATTATCATTAGTCCAATGCACCATGAGAGTTTGTTGTTATTCAAGGTGGATCACATTTTTTGTGTACTAAACAACTCCATCATGAACCATGTTCTAAGCTTCGACCTAGGTTCAATTACAAAAGAAAATCAATGACATTTATAGTCTTAGGTTCTCACATGGGGATATAGTTGTAGGGTGGCAAAACATTATGGTTTAAATTATCAACTCAAAGGTGAAATTCATCATTAGTATGTTTTTTTCTATTTTGATCCAAGATCCACTCTAGCATTTTAGTTTGTCTTTCATTCCCTTCACCCTAGGTTGAGTTCTTGATAACTCCTTATTGTTTCCTCTTGCTTTTCAAGTCACCACCTTCTTCTCATTCCTTGCCTTTCTCATGAGCTCAACATATGCTTGGATGTGAAGTAAGCCTTGTGTCTCATCAGCTTGATGTGTTTTTTGGTTGGATACAACGTGGTCTAACCTCTCACACCTCCTTTGTCTAGCCTTACATCCACCCCTCATCTCTTTATATTACATTTAAAGTATTTCCCTTCCCTTGCATCCCTCCTATATTTTCTCCTCGTCACTCGAAATTCAATCCTAGTATTTAGTTGCTAGTAACCATCCCTATATATGGTGACAAGTATAGAAGAGGAGTGGCTTATTACTATGAGACTTGTTCCTAAGCTCAACTACATGAATATGCCTCAGTAACGAATTTTAGAGACCATACTCTACCTAAAATTCAAGAGGAAATAACAAAGGTGAAAAGGGGAATAACATTGGAACATGCATGTTTCTCAAATGTGGAAATCGTATGTGACTTCGCTAATTGGATCCTAGATGTTAGGAACACAAGGGGAAGACTAAAGTAGTATATGTACACCATAGATACTAGAACATGAAAATGTTTCTTACGAGAGTTCTTCTAGATAGAAAAAAAGCTCAGGAAGAAATCTTGCTAAGGTTAGATGTGTTGTAACTCACAACTAAAGGACTATATCGACGTCTACAATGGATTGAAGGCCACTTAGGACTCCCTCCAGATCCAATTTGTTCACTAGGGAGCAACAAAGATCCCATTCTTGTCAAAGAATCAGAATCTCCCATAACAAGTTGATGAATTGTATCCACTCTCTTGTTGTTTACTTGTATTTTTGGTTTTCGACATTTTGGGTATGATAACTCAAGCAAGTTACAAGCCTCATAGTATTGGTGTTGTATTTTTAAACTCTCCAAACAATGTCGAATTTTGGATACTCAAAGGCTTTGATTTTATCATTGGTCCTGATTTTCCTTAGTGATAAAGTAGGACATACCAACTTGTTTATATATATAATCAATCAAATACTCAATAATATTGACCATAATTCAATAAATTATGTTCTTCAACGTACCTTGATTACTAATTCCACATACCCTTATTAGTCCTTGCCCTGCGAGGGACTATAGAATTCGCCTCACATCAAAGTTTTTTGACTTTAAATATTATTCCGAGTTTATTACAATTTTAACGAGAGTTTGGGGAAAATAATGTTGGTTGTGGAGCTTGATTATCTTCCTAATTCAGAGGTCTTGTTCCATCTGCGATTGGATCCCCAATCCACAGCAAGGGGTTGTGGTGGGGGGGTGGTGTGGTGGGGGCAGGCTTTCCACCCCATTATTTATTCCTAGGGGGTCCATGGGGGGCGGTTGCATGTTTGGAGCCCCCTTCTCCCCTAGCAGGGGTTCGAGGGAAGCACCCCTAAAGCTAAAAATAGATGAAAAATTTCCTTGTAAAATATTGTAATTTCGTAGTCAATCTGGGACATTCATTAGGAAAATGATCTAACAATAGAATTTATGTTGGGGCGGTTGCATGTTTGGAGCCCCCTTCTCCCCTGGCGGAGGTTCGAGGGAAGCATCCCTAAATATAAAAATACATGAAAAATTTCCTTGTAAAATATTGTAATTTCGTAGTCAATATGGGACATTCATTAGGCAAATGATCTAACAGTAGAATTTATGTTTAATTTAGGGTTTGTTTTTCCCTAGAAGGTAACCCCTTGGTTTATATGAGGGAAATTTATTATGGATGTGTATTATTTTTTCGAAGAAATAAAGAGAGAGGAGATTGTGTGAGAGCGAAGAGGAAATTGCAGTAATATGTTGTAGGTTGTATCTCTTCATTTTGCTAGATATTACAAAAGGAAGGACTAGCTATTTCTCCATGGAAATAGCCCAAATTGGGTGAACCACTTATATCTGTATCTCTCTTGTTCTATGCATTTCTGTATCTTTTTCTTTGTAATATTTTTTGTATTTCACTACTCTATTATTTAATTTCTAACAACTGGTATCAGAGCCAAAGGTTTAATTGGCTGATAAACTCGTAGGAGAGAAGGGTTCTTGGTTCGAGTGGGAGCAATGGTAGAAGATGGTAGTTTTAGGGTTGAGAAACTCAATGACCAAAACTAATAGTTGTGGAATACCTTGATGGAATATTATCTGTATCAGAAATATTTTTACCTATAATTGAGCGAAAAATCAAAGAAGTCGATGAGTATGAAAGATGAAAAATGGGAAATTCTCGATAAAAAGGAATTGGGAACAATACGGTTGTTCCTAGCAGTGCCGATGGCCTTCAACATTTCAAAGGAAATGATAATAGCAGGCTTAATGATGACATTGGCCAAACTATATGAAAAACCCTCAGCCTCGAATAAGGTATTTCTTATGAAATGTTTGTTTAATATGAATATGTTAGAAGGTGGATCTGTTGCTGATCATTTAAATGAGTTTAATACTACTACCAATCAGTTAAGTTCTGTAGGGGTAAATTTTGATGATGAAGTTAGGGCTCTATTGTTTATGTGCTCATTACCACAATTTTGGAATGGTTTATCTATGGTCATTAGTAACTTTGTCTCCACATCTAGTCCTTTAAATTTTGATGATGTTGTTGGTTCCATCCTTAATGAGGAAATGCAATGGAAAAGATCTGATGAGACATCACGTAATGCTTTGACTACAGAGACTAGGGGAAGAAAAATGGAAAGAGGAAGGAGCCTAGGAAATATCCATATGTTAAGAAAAGGAAGATCCAAATCCAAATCAGGGATAGTGTGTTGGAAATGTGGGAAGAAAGGAAACTTGAAGAAAGACTACAAATCTCGGAAGGGAAAAAAGGAGATGGACGAGAACAATCATGAAGTGAATGTGATAGGTGATATGTTTCAAGATGCTTTGTTTCTTTAATTAGAGAATATTATTGATGCCTGGGTAGTAGATTTAGGGGCCACCTTCCATGCCATACCTGATAGGAAACATATTCATAACTATGTTCAAGGAGATTTTGGACAGGTTTGTTTGGGTGATGATAAACCCTATAAAATCATTGCAATGTGTAATTTTTTTATAAAGAAATAGAATGGAAACCAATGGTTATTGAAGGAGGTAAGGCATGTTCCAGATCTAGAGAAAAATCTAATTTCAATAGGGCAGTTGGGAGGTGAAGTTTGTGTAACTACTTTTACAGAAAAAAACCTGGAAGGTCACTAAAGGAGCACTGGTAATAGAAAAAGGAGAAAAGGTTGGTACATTGTATCTATGCAATATTTTTTCTAATTATGTTAATGCTTTAACCTCCACGGAGCATATGAAACACTCTAGCATCATAGGATCAGGCACATGAGTGAGAATGGGATGCATATTCTTCACTCAAGAAATTTGTTGCCAGCTCTAAAGCATGCTGATTTGGATTTCTGTGTAAATTTTGTTTATGGAAAACAGAAGAGAGTCATATTTATCAGATTTGCGAAGGAAAATAAGAGAAAAGAATTATAGTTTTTTCATATATATGTATGGGGACTTTCTCGGGTATCAACTCTCAGTGGCTCTCACTATTATGTTACTTTTATTGATGATGCAACTAGAAAAAACTGGATTTATTGTATTCAAAATCAATATAATGTATTTGATACTTTCAAGAAATGGAAAGACGTGGTTGAGAATGAGACAAAAAAGAAGTTGAAGTGTCTCATATCAAACAATGGTAGTGAATACTGCAACAAAGAGTTTGATAACTACTATTTAGAGCATGGAATTCGTAGAGAGAAGATAGTTCCAGGAGCATCAAAGGAAAATGTTGTGTCCGAAAGGATAAACAGGACAATCATGGAGCATGCAAGGTGCATGATATTGCATGCAGGATTTCCCTAACAATTTTGGGAAAATGTTGTAGATACTTTTGTTTATCTAATAAAGAAAGGACCTTCAAGTTCCTTGGATGGTGGTATTATAGAAGAGGCATGGAAAGCTAAAAATATAAACTACTCATTTTTAAAGACTTTTGGTTCTAAACCTTTGTCCACATAAATAAAGAAAATAGAAAAAATCTTGAGGAAAAATCAACTAAATGTACCTTTATTAGATATGGTGTAAATGATTTTGGTTATTACTTATATGATTTTGAAAATCAAAAAATCATTAGGAGCATAGACGTCATATTCAATGAAAAGGTTTTGTATAAGGATCATATGCATGGAAAGAAATAGGAAAAGAAAAACAAAGAATACACAATTCTTGATGAGATCACAAACAAATTAAAGGTGCCTGAAAATCAGAATGACCAATAGCCACAACAACAATAGGCACCTCAAACACCTGGAACTAGTGTTAGAAGATCTACCAAGATAAGTAGAACCCCTAAACAATACTCTCCTTTATTATATTATATATTGTTGACTAATTCTGGTGAACCAGAAAGATATGAAGAAGCAATGATGGTATAAACCATGAAGAAGTGAGAGAAAGCCATGAAAGAAGAGATGGACTCCTTGATGTAGAACCAAAATTGGGACTTAGTCAAGTTTCCTGTTGTTAAAACAACATTGCAAAATAAATGGGTTTACAGGTTTAAGGAAGAAGATGGAGGTAAACTGAGGTATAGTACTAGACTTGTGGTGAAGGGATTTGCACAAAAGAAAGGTATAAATTTTGATGAAACTTTTTCTCCTGTTGTTAAAATGACTTCAATCAGAATTATTTTAAGTCTAGTGACAACAAAATATTTTCATCTTGAGCAGTTAGATGTAAAGACAACCTTTCTCCATAGGGATTTGGAGGAAGAAATATATATGCAGTAGCCACAAGGGTATGAGGTCAAGGGGAAGGAGAAATTAGTGTAAAAAAATGAAGAAGAGCTTGTATGGCTTAAAATAGGCTCCAGGGTAGTGGTATCTAAAATTTGAAAAGTTTATGTCTAAACAAGGTTATATTACATGTCACTCTAACCATTATATTTATTTTAAAAGGAAAAATTATGGCAGTGATATTATATTTCTATTGTATGTAGATGACATGCTTGTTGCAAGGTCTAACATGGAGGAAATAAATGTGCTCAAAGGAAAATTGGCAAATTTGTTTGTAGTGAAGGATTTGGGTTTTGAAAAACAAATCCTTGGTATGAGAAAAACTAAAGACAGGGAAAATCACAATTAACATTATCTCAGAGTGGGTACATAGAAAAGGTGTTGGAAAGATTTAATATGCATAATGTAAAACCATTCAGTACACCTTTGTCTAACCATTTCAAACTAAGGAGATGTATCCAAGACCCATGAAGAGATGGATTATATGAGTAAATTTCGATATGCATCAGCTATTGGAAGCTTAATGTATGCAATGGTCTACACAAGACCTGATATTGCACATGCACTGGGAGTTGTAAGAAGGTATATTAACAATCCGGGGAAAGATCATTGGATGGAAATGAAGTGGTTTCTCAGGTATTTGAGAGGTGCCACAAATCAAGCATTATGTTTTGCACATTCAAACATTGATCTACAAGGATATGTTGATGCAAATATGGAAGGTGACATAGATAACAAGAGGAGCACCACATGGTATGTGTTTACTGTAGGTGGAACAACTGTCAATTGGGTTTCAAAAATTGCAAAACATTGTTGCACTTTCAACAACGGAAGAAAAGTATGTTTCTACTATAGAGACTAGTAAAGAAATGATTTGGTTACATATTTTTATGGATGAGTTGGACAAGAAGTAGGAGATGAGAAGGTTATATAGTGATAGCCAAAGTTCCATTCACCTTGTAAATATTTCAGCCTTTCATTCTAAGACTAAACATATACAATTCATGTATCATTACATATGGTAAATTTTGGTGATGGACAATTGAAGCTAGAAAAGAGACACACTAGCCATAATCATGCATATATGTTGACAAAGGTTGTAACCAAGGAGAAATTGAGCTACTGCTAAGTTTCAATTTTCCTTTAAGAATGATGATGAAGATGAGAAACAACCAAGTCTAAAGTGGAAGCATTGTCCAACAAGTGAAGCAGCGATGGAGTTGATATAATCAGTCTTCAAGTGGGATATTGTTGGATGTAGAGCATGAATATCTTCCTGATTCAGTGGTGTTGTTTCAACCACGTTTGGATCCCAATCCCCGACAAGGGGGTGTGGGGGGGATTCACCCCCCACTATTCCTTCCTAGGGGGTTCAAGGGCAAGGGGGGGGTTGCATGTTTGGTGCCCCCCCTTGGCAGGGGTTCAGGGGCAACTCCACTGAAGCTAGAAATAGATGAAAAATTGCCCTGTAAAATATTGTAATATCATAGTCAATCTAGGTCATTCATTAGGCGGATGATCTCATGGTAGAAGATATGCTTAATTTATGGTTTTTTTCTCTAGAAGGTGACCCCTTAGTTTATATGAGGGAATTGTATTACAGATGTGTATTATTTTTTCTGAGAGAGAAAGAGAGAGGAGATAGTGTGTGAGTGAAGAGGAAATTATAGTGGATTTGTTGTAAGTTATATCTCTTCATTTTTCTAGATAATTGAAAAGGAAGGACTGGATGTTTGTCTGTGGACATACTCAAATTCGGTGAACCACATATATCTGTATCTCTCTTGTTCTATGCATTTCTGTATTTTTGTTTCTGGGATATTTTATGTATTTCATTGCTTCATTAATTAATTTATAACAAATGCTTAATATTCCTATTTTACCGTAAATTCAAAAATAATTTTCTAATTTTCAGGTAGCCTTATTTCTAATTTTCAATTGGCTAAGCGAGCTCTAATGGGACATAATTCCCCTAGTGAAGGGGGTTTTATTTTTGAAATTTGTCAGTGCCTGGAAAATGGTTTAAAATTTGGAAAAAGGATAATCTTGCGAGTGATCGTTGCATCAGTGAGTGCTCTGACACTGATAATGAGACTGACACTATTATGCAATTGCACTTCCCAATGATGATAGAAATGATTGTGTTTTAGGTCCTTTTACGTAGATGGGGTGGGGCAGTGCGGGGGGGAGAGGGATAAAATGAATCTCCAATTCATTATGCGAAGTACTGAGGAAGTGTCTTTTACATAGATGGGGGGGGGTGTGAATGAGAATGAATCTATAATTAATATATTGTAACTCTTCTGGTACTAAATATCTCTGCAAGATGACTCACAGAAAAAAGCACTCCTCTTATCTATTGCAGATAGTTCATGTTTTTAATAATTATTTTCTAGATCATATGGTCGATTACATATAGGAAATTTTGTTGAACTCGAGAATTTTCTCGACTAATTAATTAATAAATTATGATTGATATGAACTTCACATAGTTTATTATGTTTTATTTTTGTTTTACATGTAGGATTAATAAAAGTTGCAACAAGTAAAAGTTATTTTTCTATTATAAATATTGCGACTTATATGTTTTTTCAAGGGTCAACTCTGAAAAGATTATTGTGCGAAAGGAAGTTCAATGTGTGGAGGTCCACATAATGAGCTAAACTTCCACACATTGAAAACTTTCATTGGTTAACATCTACGGATTCAGCGATAATCTCACCATCTTCTTCTTCTTCACATCTAAAGATAATCCCATGTGTTTCCAGGTCAAATAGTGCCACCTTCAATCATGCTACCAATCTTAATGCAACCAATTTTCTCTTCCTACTCCATCAACATCCATGAGGCCCAAAGGGTATTAGGTTTTATTATATCCCCACCATTAAACACTAACTCCTTCATGTCATCATCCCAAATAAGATAAGTGTGGCTGGAGATTGCAACATATAAACCTACCCACCACCTATTAGACCTAGTGAAATCCACCAATGTGCCATCATCCCACACAACCCCTAGATGTGCACACTGCACATCCTCACAATAAATGTTACCTACAAAAGTAATTCCATAAAATGACACAAATAAGACCTTCTCCTATCGCAAAAGAATGTTAGTTATGGCTTGAGAAAGAAAACCCAAATGGTTCTAGTTGTCAGCTTTCATTGTTCTAATACATCCTTTTCTAGTTAGATAAAATATCCATACAACATCATTAAAAAACCCTCCCACGAAATGGTTTGGTGAAAGTGTGAGGCATCTGCACGTTGTGTTGTTACTCCAATTCATTATGTGAAGTATTGAGGAAGTGTCTTTTACGTAGACAAGGGGGGGTGAATGAGAATGAATGTATAATTAATATATTGTAACTCTTCCGGTACTAAATATCTCTGCAAGGTGACTCACAGAAAAAAAGAACTCCTCTTATCTATTGCAGATAGTTCATGTTTTTAATAATTATTTTCTAGATTATATGGTCGATTACATATAGGAAATTTTGTTGAACTCGAGAATTTTCTCGATTAATTAATTAATCAATTATGATTGATATGAACTTCACATAGTTTATTATGTTTTATTTTTGTTTTACATGTAGGATTAATAAAAGTTGCAACAAGTAAAATTTATTTTTCTATTATAAATATTGCGGACTTATATGTTTTTGCAAGCGTCAACTCTGAAAAGATTATTGTGTGAAAGGAAGTTCAATGTGTGGAGGTCCACACAATGAGCTAAACTTCCACACATTGAAAACTTTCATTGGTTAACATCTACGGGTTCAGCGATAATCTCACCATCTGCTTCTTCTTCGCATCTAAAGATAATCCCATGTGTTTCCAGGTCAAATACTGCCACCTTCAATCATGCTACCAATCTTAATGCAACCAATGTGCTCTTCCTACTCCATCAACATCCATGAGGCCCAAAGGGTATTAGGTTTTATTATATCCCCACCATTAAACACTAACTCCATGTCGTCATCCCAAATAAGATACGTGTGACTAGAGATTGTAACATATAAACCTACCCACCACCTATTGGACCTGGTGAAATCCACCAATGTGCCATCATCCCACACAACCCCCAAATGTGCACACTGCACATCCTCGCAATAAATGTTAATTAAAAAAATAATTCCATAAAATGACACAAATAAGACCTTCTCCTAGCACAAAACAATGTTAGTTATGTCTTGAGAAAGATAACCCAGATGGTTCTAGTTGTCAACTTTCATTGTTCTAATACATCCTTTGCTAGTTAGATAAAATATCCATACAACACCAAAAACCCTCCCACGAAATGGTTTGGTGAAAGTGCGAGGCATCTACACGTTGTGTTGTTACCATTACTGTTTGAATCACTAGAAAATTCGTATTCAATTGTGGTTTTAAATTTTTTTTTTTAATTATTACAAATTAAACAAATAAAAAATTAAACCTCAAATTTTTTGTGAATTCTAGTTTTAGGTCATTTTTTTATAACCAAAAATTATAATATTTATACATTATAACTACATCCATTCAAGTATAAATTAGCCTAACCTAATGCTTATTAGAGTTCTATATAAAATAAAGAGCTTATTTCTTATACTATGTATTTTATTCATAACTTAGGATTAACATAATGCTTACTATGTCTTTTAATAAAGCATACAACATGTTTTGAATTTCATATATTAACTTTTTTTCATTATCTTTTCTACTTTTTATTAGTCCCTACCATCATGGCGGGGACTATTAGTAATTGTTTTTCGACAGCAGCATTAGTCGCTTTTACGTTTAACCCAAAGTTTTTAGCTTTCAGGCTCCTCTTATTTCTTAAATAGCCTATCATATTTGATATCAAGATTTCCATGTCCAATAAGATGTTTGATCATCTTATTTGGCCTCTTCTTGAGGCAGCAGAGGTAGAGAGGTTATATTATGCATTCATTAGACTTATTTAATTTATTTTTGTTTTGGTAATGGAAGTAATGCTAACATTAATTGTTTTATACCTAGGGGGGATAATATGGGGTACAAAGGGAGGTATGTACCCAAGGTAATAATGTAATAATGGGATGGGCCATAGTAATAAATAAGGTGGTTAACCCATATCATGTAAGGGACCACAAGTAGTTAGTAATAATGTAATGGGCCCATGGTATTAGTCGATGGTATGAGGTAACCATGGTAATGATCCATGGTATTGCATGTATGAGGGCTATATCCGATTTCAAAAAAAAAAATCGGTTGAATCGGAGTCCAGATGAAGGAGATATCGCTGATCTAAAAATCAGTGGGGTTGCAGACAATTTTTCAGGGCAGCGAGTTTGCGGCACAGATCTAGACGTCCTGGTGCAATATCTGCAAAATATAATTGTAGATATGGATTCTATGTGAAAAAATATCCGATTTCAAAAAACAAATCGGTCGAATCGGAGTCCGGATGAGGGAGATATAGCTTATTTAAAATCATCTCTTTTTGCAAAAATTTTGGTGACGGCGGGAGAGTTGCAGCACAGATCTGAAATTCCAGTGCCTGGATCAAGATTTCTATCACATGGGTAGATGCAGAATGATTGTTCCATTTCTAAAAATAGGGAATGATAATGGTCCTACTATTGAAGAATTCATACAGAGATACAAGTCCACACATCGGACACGTTGGAATATTCCAATGGTGCTTAATATAAGAGATGAGGCTCAAAAATGGTGGTTATCACTTAACCACAAGCAGTTGACCAAACTTTCATATGCAGAATTTGAAAAACTCTTTTTGGACAAATGGTCTCGGGCTAGAAAAAAGGAGAATGAGACACATAAGGGGTTATTTTCTAAGGGTGTCTCCTTACTACAGGTTCATGGATTGATTCAGAAAGAGAAGATCATTGTTTCTATCAATCCTAGTTGCAAGCATAATTTTATCAATGTTAATTTGGCAAAAAAATTGCAAGTTCCAACAAAACACATTAAAAATACACAGGTTGATGATGAGGATGTTCAAACTTATAAGGATTTGAAGCTTTCTATGGATAAGTATGTGTTGCATGGTGATTTTAATGCTTCAGATATGGATAACATGGATGTTGTTTTGGGATACCCTTGGATGGAATCAGTGGGTACTATCAATATTAATGCACAAAAGAAATTCCTGAAGTTCTGGTATAAAAAGAAGAAAATTACATTACAGGATATTTCCATCAATAAACAGGTAGAGTACATGGAGGCTGAAGCAGAAGATGTTCTAGGGACTGACATATTAGATGATGAGCCTTTGATGATCGACAATCAAACACAAACAGAGGCTGAAGCAGAAAAGGTTACAAGTACATCAGATGAGGGCGCAGTGGTTGAAGTAATATTGGAAGATAAGACACCACAGCAGGCACCACAACATAACAGTCAGGCTCCAGTAAAAGGTGAATTAAAGAAAAAGACAGTGTGGGTTAAAACTTCAACATATCATCACCCACATCACCCCACAAGACAACCATCAAGATGGAAACCAAGTAGTCACAAGGACAACAACCCCCGTATGACGGATAGTGAGGAGCGAAGATCCACCTACTACACATCAACACAGAAGAGCTACCATGGTCGACTTCCATCTCAAGCGAGCGAGGCACCAGCGAGATCGAGGGTTCACCTTTCTCTTGGATGGCTAGATGCACGTGCATGGTACCAGTGGATTACTCTTTTGAGTAGATCTTATTATTTGTGTTCTTCCCATGTTTCGGGGATGAAACATGCTAAGGGGGGTGGAATGTTATATACCTAGGGGGGATAATATGGGGTACAAAGGGAGGTATGTACCCAAGGTAATAATGTAATAATGGGATGGGCCATAGTAATAAATTAGGTGGTTAACCCATATCATGTAAGGGACCACAAGTAGTTAGTAATAATGTAATGGGCCCATGGTATTAGTCGATGGTATGAGGACCATGGTAATGATCCATGGTATTGTATGTATGAGGCCTATATAGAGGCTAGAGACTCCAAGTGAAGGAATTGTGAAGAACTATTGTATGAACAAGCATATGGCTTGTGGAGTGTTCTCCTTCCTTAAGGAGTGAATGTATGGTGTTGCCCTACCTTAAGGGTTTGAAAATAAAGAAGCATTTCTATCTATTCAGATCTTGTTATTCTTGGGTTTATTTATATTTTCATATAATTCCGGGTTAGATCTACAAAATTAATCTATAAACATTAAATGTTTGTTTATTTCAGACGTTTGTAACAATATACAAAGGGCACACCACATGGCTCGACACACTAGGTGGTTTTGTGCATGCCATGGTGTGGTGTCTAATGTAACGGGATCGACTATCGCTGGCTGGTAGTAGTATAGGAAGGAGGACAAAGCGGGAAGTAGGTAGTGTCAGTTGTAGACTCATGCTTATTGGGGAAATGCAGCCTGATGATCCTAATGACCTTCCTGATCAGCCAGCTCCAAGGACTACCTTAATGATAGTTTGATCCCTAGAGTAAGATTTTATGTTTTTGTTGTGGGTTATGTTGTTTGTACTTATTTTTTGTGGGGCTTCCCTCATTGTGGTTCCGACTCCGACAACTCCAACAAGTGATTTGAATCTAATTCTCGATGATCCACACAGAGCTTCAAGGTCATTCATATGGCTCTAGCTAAACTAACAAGAACAATCAATCCAGTCAATCAAGTTAGGTCAGGTGAACAAAACCAATTTTCTTTAGTTAATTCAAATCTAATAAATCTGGTGTTTCCTAGTAATAATTCCTAGTACGAGGCATTGTCCTTTTAGTCTAGAAAGAACATCTTCTCAAAAAGAATGAGGTAATTATGAGGGGAAATATAAGCAATTTTCTCTCAACTGTTAAATGTAGAACATAGGGATTTTTCGAAGCCTTTGACAAGACAAATTCTTTTATCCTACAAATTGATTTCTAGAAATGTATTTATGTGCAACCAGAGCATTTGAGCATTCCAATAGTGTGTGTCATTGAGGCATATACTAATTTTCTTTAAATGCTCTGAAACGAGATCCTTCGAAAGAAGAGGAAGTACTACTTTCAATTAATTTCAATCTGACCAAGAGTTGGAGGTCTTTGCATCTTGGATACAATATCTTCTTAGATGTCTTGAAGAATCAAATTAGTTGTTGGGAATAATATTCCCATAGACTGATAAATTCATTGATGTTTTTATTTTTGTGTCTTGAAGAATCAAAATAGTTGTTTCATATTCTCATATTCTCATATACTAATAAATTCGTTGATGTTTTTAGTTTTGTGTTTCATAGGAAAGAAGAAATAAAAGAAATGTTATTTACAATCATTCAACACTCCATCAAACTTTGTTTCCGTCATAACCTAGTTGGTCTAGTCAAGTGCATCATATTTTTCAAAGATTTGGAAACCTAATACATTTGAAGCCATAACTCTTGATCAAGCTTTGCAACCTGTGGCAAACCACTTTTTCGAGTCAAAAGTTCAATATTTTTTAGAGTTTCTAAAACTTGAAACCTTTTAAGTAAAATATATCCTTGTTCAAGAAGACTAGAGTTTTCTCTGGTGCAAAAAATCATAGAGTTTCTCCAATTTTTGAATGACATATTGTCCTACATAATAGAGCTCCATTGCAAAAAAATATTTTACTAGCACAAGGAATTTTTGAAAGCTAATTTGTGAAGTGTTTCAGCATATTTGCAACAGTTTGACCATACCACCCTTAAGAGAGAAAGCCTCACTATTAAACATAGTACAAAATGTATCATTTTTACTTTTTCTAACACCAAAGTATTCAAGAGAATGATCTAGGTAGAGAATATCTTTCTCTTCCTGTCATTTTTCAAGTCTCGAAATAGAATCCAATGAGGAAAACAACTTATCTTCCCATTCATCCCAAAGATAAGCTAGTGTTTTAGGAGAAATTCTATTTTGTAGCAACGTTTTGGAATAATCATCCTCACTGAATAAATGCATCCCTTCATGGAGATTAAGGCTTTCAAATCTCAATGAAGATGTGTATCCAGGACTTTACGAAGAGTAAAAATTTCAAGTATGATGTTTCTCATCCTTTGTGCAGCGATCTTTTGTTTTGTTAATTTAGGAAGAATGTATAACTCATCTGAAAGTATTTCCACTCCTAAACTTATGGACTCATATACATGGTTTGGTTCTTTTCCTCGTATGTCTTTTACTTTCTCTAACAGTTCAATATTTAAATGGAATTTCTCCAATGGCCACCCTTTATTACTCTTACTCCAGAATGAATTCAATTGGATGCGAAATAAAATGGATTTAATTGCTAACTCATATTTCCCTTCTTTTAATAGCATCTCAAAGTAAATTAATAAGTCATCTTTCATCTCTGCAATCTATGCATCCTTACTAAAGTTCCTTGCTATCGCTTCCACCAACACAAGTTCATCAAAGTAATCCTTCTTCAATAGAAATGATCTAATTAATTCTAGCGATGGAAGGGCCTTCACAAATATAATCATAGACTGATTTTATTTTATCCGATGATAATGTGTTGCACTTTACTTGAGATACTCAGTTTCAAGTTGTAGTAATTCACATCCATGGCATTTTCCACAGTCTGTATTGCACTTTCTTTCCTTCCAATGTTCAATAAATTCCAACCCTCTCTTGAATAAATGGCCTTTTAAACATGAATCTAAGCATTTGGAAATACAATTAACTCTAGCATATGAACTTGCAACATCATCTTGACATTTTGTTAGGGCAAAGCAATAGTCGACTTATTCAAGTCGTTTTTCGCCAAATTTATCCAAATATATTGTACCCTGATCATACAAGGATATATTCAAGTCTTGTTTCACCAAATTTCTCCAAATATATTGTACCTGATTGGAAAAGGATGAAAGCATCAGAACATGCTCATCTGAAGAAAAAAAAAGGCCATCAAAACATGCAACTGTAATATGTGAATGGCAAAGATCAATAATAAAAACAAGATAGATTTATAATAGCTATGGGAGTTGGCAGCTTGAACAAAGCGTAATAAATTTTCCTCTATATTTGTCTCTCATTGATATATCCATACTTCCACACATGATTGTATAAGGACATCTTTTCTACGAAAGAATTACTAAATGATTTATTGGAAGAAGGGCAAAAAAAATTCACTTGGACCTCCCAGACAACCATTCTTGTCGAGTTTGTATATCCATAGCTTTTCAAGTGATTCTCCAATATATCAATTTTATAAAGTAGTAGCCACTTTGTTTTCCAAAAGGAAAAAAATTTATATATTAGTAATGGTTGTTTTTCTTATATTTTCTTTGAATGTTTTCACATACAATGAATCTCCTACTTGACTTAGTTATAACTATGTTTTTCATTAGTCGTCTTCATGTGGTGTGACAATTATGATTATATTTTCAATAATAGATAATAAATTATCTAAATCAAACTACAGTTTTGTTTGGGGTTAACTATGGTTGACTTAGTTATAACTAAGTTTTTCATTATTCATATGAATTTTAGGTTTTTATCTTATGTTTGAATAAATATTCTTATTAATGGATCAAGAATAGCATTGGAAGCAATAAGTCAAATAGTTGAAAACCTACATAAATCTTGGGTTTTAGTCTGGCAACAGAACCTATTACGTGTGGCTTCATCTTCAAGCAAGTATGTAAATTAATTTATATTTCAATTGTGCCCTAAAATATTTAGTAGCTTAAAGCAGTGTCTCAATAGAGAGTATTTAGTACTCCTTAAAGCTTAGTAGAATAGCCTTGAGCTCAAAAAGATCTTAATTGTTCACCTTAGAGGAAAATAAATAAGCATTTAACAGTGTATAAGAGCCTTGGATTAAAATAAATAAGCATTTAACAGTGTATAACTCAGAGCCTTGGATTAAATTAGGCACCTTGGACACCGAAATTTGGTTCAGTCTATGCTACAATTATTGGATAATTACTCATTCCACAAGTTTTTCAGCTTTTGGGACTGATCCGTTCAAATTGATCTAAGGCTTGGCCCATGAATTTTTTTTAATATATCTATTGAAATCCAAAAAACTGAGGCTCTAAGAAAATTTGGCATGTTTGATTTTACGTGCATTCTCAGTGAATTTACTTATGAATTTGAAAAAAATAAAGTTTTAACCAAATTTCGTGTGTTTGCCTCTACGCACATTCAAACATTTTTGGTATATAGAGAAGATAGAAGGGGAAATGTAAAAATATTCTTCTTGTTTCATATGCAGTTCAAATAAACTCAAAATATGCAACTTAATGATAAAGACTATAATTTCGGGCAAATTTTCGTATTTAAAATGTCTTAGGGTTAAGAGTTCCCTAGCCTAAAATGATTGAAAACCACCCTCATTAATTCAAGCTAGGCATATTGAAATCTAGAATAAGTAAGTAGACCGGGTGGGGAATCGATAATGGAACGGTTGTGAGAGTCCCCAAATTGTCAAATAGGGTGGCAATAGGGCCCCAACACAAAGTCTTTTCTCATCCCCTAGACAACTAACATCATTCCTACAATATAGGGCCCATAGATGAAAGCTCTTGCTTCATCCGCTCATCGAATTTGGTGAAAGTATGGGTCAATTTAGTGTAGAAAGAATCAGTGTCCTGAACATGTTGTTGAGACTTTGAAATGGTGTCACAAGTAGACAGGAAGAGGCTTCATTTTATAAGTTGTGTGAACAGATTCAATAGCAAGTTATTTTGACTCTAACAAGTTTATATATGTGTAGTGCAGATATTTGATTCCCTTGATCTTCCCTATGGTTGTTCGTTCTTGGGACTCTAAGAAGTCTATATAGTTGTAGCGCAGATATTTGATTCCCTTTCTCTTCCCTATGGTTGTTTGTTCCTGGGACTCTAATGCCTATATAGTTGTAGTGCAGATATTTGATTCCCTTACTCTTCCCTATGGTTATTTGTTCTTTGGACTCTAACATGTCTATATACTTGTGGTGGATATATTTGATTCCCTTGCTCTTTCATGTGGTTTTTTTTTCTTTGGACTCGAACAAGTCTATATACTTGTAGCATAGAAATTTGACTCCCTTGCTCTTTCCTGTGGTTATTTGGTATCAGTTCAGTTCATAGATTAGGTACAGGTCTCAACTACTATCTTGATAAGCCACGTTCTCATCTTCATACGCAAAAGCAAGCCCCCTTGAACCCAAGTAAATCATCTACTCGAGGCAGAGACTTGCTTCCTGCAGCTCCCCTTGTTTATATATGACACCATGTTTTATATCCCATATGTTCACAACACCTCAACTATATCTGTAAAAGTGATTATATAGGATGTATGCCCAGTTTTTACAACACGCTACATTGCTCTCGCATTGACATCCATGAACAACCAAATGCCTACCTCTAGAAGTAATTCCTCTTCCACCCGACCACCTCTGTGCAACATCATTGCAGTAAAGACAACCCCTGAAGGAGCATCCAAGATGTGGTACTTTGTTGATTCCAAGGTCGATTCTAGTAAGCTCTAGGAGACATTTGCAAGAAGATTCAATCCAGGGCACCTTGATACAACCCTAACATGCTAGAAGCCCTACTTAATATGCTTTTAACAATTGTTATAAAAAAACAACCCCAAGAAATTTTGTTTGAGCAATGATAATATTAATACAATTTTCCTATACACATATACTAAACATTGTAGATGTGTCAACATTAAATCTCCATGTAGACTAAATACTACGATAGTGGCCATGTTTCTTCCTTTTAGAAGTTTTAATTTTCAGTTATGAAGGTGGTCTTCGAATTTAGCAGTACACAAACTATATTGAATGTGGGACTGTCACAAAAATTATTATTAAATTTTCCATGTGTGGAGCTTTCACTATGTGGAAAACTCCGCACATTGCTTGTCCTCACAAGCAAAGCTCTAGATGTGATGCCAAAACCATACTCACAGTTAAGCCTTCTGGAATGTTGTGCATAGTGATGGATATAATGTATGAGTATGACACTTGGCTAATATAAATATTTTACCTTAACAAATTAAATTCACTGGTGAAATAATTTTAATTAATTTTGACTGAAAATTATAAAAAATACACTGAAGGAAAAATGGAAAAACATTAAAAGTATGCTTTAGATAATTATCTCAACATCGTTTTGAGAATGGGCACTGGGCTAGGTGACTTTGGATGATAAGACTATTTCCATGAGACATCCATTATTTATGCTAAAAATAACTGCAATATAGTTGGATGGCTATATCATAGTTTATTATGAGTTACATAGAGTGGTAAATCAAGCGTTGTGCTACATGTGCAAGTTATGGCGCCCAATGCTTGTGTTGACTATAATTGTCATGTTTGGATATGCAAGAAGTGTTACATTGGAGTTAAACAAACCACATTTCAATTGAAATTCGTTGTAGTAGAGATTGTATGGAGGGATTTAATTATGCAGAGTCTGGAGGTCCTCATTCCGCACAACTATACATATAATTTTCCCATAAACCATATATCAAGATGCTTGTTGGACACAGTTCATTATCAGTTTTTTGATTGTACCAAAGGAAAGATACTTCAAAAGTCTGAAACTAGTTGATCGTTGTCAGGATTGGTCATGAAAATGCACTATCGACTAGGAATGAACAAGCTAGCCTCATGACCAACAAACATTAGCAGGGGACTACTTAAGAATTTTTGTGGCATGAAACTACATTTGTCGGCAGCTCCCCCCTATTTGTCATGTCAATTAACATTCTAACTTATTAACCATCAAACTTATTGATTATTTAAGAATTTTATGTTTGTTGTTACTTATTGATGTGTAAGTGACATAAAATGTCGAACAAGAGAGTCGGTACCAAAGAAATAGATTTGGCCACATGGGCTTCATTGAAGTGTCTATAGGCATAAATGTTATATTTATCTCTATCACATGTGAGCACATGATCTACATGGTCATTTTCGACATGAAAAAGTCGCATCATGTTCGTCTTCTAATGGTTGATCGATTAGAATTGTACCACTTATCACTAGACACCATGGGAGCACATTCATGGGCTCTCATGGACACGTCACTCAAATTCATGAGCATCTCAACCACTAAAATATTTGATAGTATTAGTTTTTGTAGCATCAGAGGTGCTTAGTCCCAAAACTTGGTAGAAAGACTAAAACACATGAGATATCCATAACCCAGAAATCGTTTCTGGAAATTTGACATTAAAGTGTCTCAATTGGATCATTAACCTATTTTAAAATATTTCTTAAGTCTAAACTTAGGAAATGTGGTTAGTTAATGAGTATTAATTGAGAAAGGTGGGAATCATCTAGAAACTCACACGTATCGATCCAGAAATAATATCAGCCATTGATTATGTTTTAATCTTGGTCGTTGGAGTCCCAACTGGAGATTATAAGAGGAGGTCAATGGGTAAATGGAGAACACACCAGAGCAGATACTCAGTGGCCCAGGAAGTTCGATTTTCTCAATAGCAGAGATTCATCAGAGAAGATCGAGCTAGACGGTGAGTAGTAGGTGGCAAAGGAGGTGAGAATCATTTCCAGAGAAAGTCTTCCAATTCTGGAAGAGGCAGTGAGAGGGAGTGCAAAATTCCCAGAGGGTCTGAGAAAGGACTACGTAGGCATAACAACATATCAAGTTCAATATAGCTGTAGGAGCTAGTGATTCAGCAGCTAGAGGACGATATTTTGGTTAGATAAGCCAGTGAGTTAGTTCTAGAGCCAAAAAAAGACAGAGCTAAGGTTTTTAGAGGTTTCCAGAGTCAACTGCAACATTATTTGCGTAATCTCTATGCAAAAGTTGACTTAGAATGGATTGCATGTAGCTAAGGAAGAAGTTTTGGGGATAGAAATCAACTGTGGGGTGAGGAAAAATTCTAACAATAATTTTGGTAGTATTTATCTTAGATTGGATTACCAATAAAGAATCCAAATTAATGTACTTAGATTTTTTTGCTCCATAATAATATAAAACCCTTAGCTATTGCACTAGTTTGCCCAAGTTGGGTTTTTCCAGGGACTTTAGTCCAAAAATGTGTTAATTTTGGTGTGTGTGTGCTAGAATATCTCTCGATTTCCATTTTATCTTCCACATAATTTAATTTGGCGAAAATGGAAGTAGAGAATTATTCGTTGTTTGTGTGGGAAAATAAATTATTAAATTAATTAACAATTAGGAGAATAATTTCCAATTGCTGCAATAGAAGTCAAAATTTTCACATGGTATCAGAGAATGATTAATCAACCTAGAAGCTCAAAAGCATAAGAATGAAAATTTCATTGTTTAGAGGGAGCAACAAGCCGAAATTTTCTGATGCTACGCGGTACCTAGCCAGATATTTCAAATTGTTGGGAAAGGGTTCTATTTTTAATTGCAGGGTAGAAGAAAATTTGATTTTCCTAAAATTGTGATTCCAACAAGCAGAGGGAGCAAAAACAAATCAGATTTTTGCTGAGTATATTCCTTGGTCGGACGTAGAGAGTTTTGTAGCAGTTTATAACAGCAGAATCAACGCAGGGTGGAAGAGGAACAACACACAGATTTGTCTTCAGTAAATTCTTTAGTATATCAATGGACAAAGTTTACATTCAGGGGGCTTCATATTCGTCTTCTAGGTTGGAGGAGGAATTTTCTTCCCTATCAGGCTTAGCTTCGTAGGTTGTTTGGTATATAGATAGTGGAGTGTCAACTCACATAAGGTTAGAGAATATTTCTCTAGCTATAAGGAGGAGCATATGGAGTTCTATATTACGATGGGAAATAGAATGAAGTGTACTCTAATGGGGAGAGGTACCATCGATTTTCAAAGGGAGTCAGGAGCAAGTACCAGTGCTACAAATGTGTTACTTGTGCTGGGATTGGGTATGAACCTGATTTCAGTGTCCTAGTTATAGGATAAAGGATATGATATCCACTTCGTAGGGAAGAAGGTTTCTTTCAAACACTCAAGATGGAAGAGGGTGAGATAGATTGGAGTTCATAACAACAAGTTGTACAGGTTGCAACTCGACTCTCCAATGGCACTAATAGGCAGTGGTAGTAGTAGTGGGAAGGAACTGAATGAGCTATGGCATAGGAGAATTGTACATTTACACCATGGAGCACTCAATATTCTCAAGGAAACAATAACAGGAGTTCCAAAACTTGGCATAGAACACGATGACGTGTGCAAGGAGTGCGTACTTGGGAAATATGCTAAGTTAGCATTCCCAAGTACTGACAACAAAGAAGATGGCATGTTAGGACTTATACACTCAAAAATTTATGGCCCGATGTACATTAGATCTCTAAGTACGTCTGAATACTTTGTTACCTTTATTGATGACCATTCTAGGAACCTGGATCTATTTCTTAAAGACCAAGGATGAGGTCTTCGATCATTATAGAGATGTTAAGCTCTCGTGGAGAATGTGATAGGGAATAAGATCAAGTTGCTTTGCTCAAATAATGGTGGAGAGTATACTGATAAATACTTCACAATTTGTTGTGTGAAGGAAGGCATCAAATGAGAGTGGAAAACTCCATACAATACACAGTAGAATGGTATAGCGGAGCGGAAAAATGGAACTATAATTGGGGCTGCAAATGAAATGTTATATGACCAGGAATCGCCCAAGTTTCTATCAATAGAGGCATGTAACGCAGTAGTGTATTTTCAGAATAAGACTCCTCATAGAGCATTGGGGAAGAAAACAACAAAAGGAGTCTTCTCCAAGAAGAATCCAAAAGTTAGTCACTTCAGGATCTTCGGATACATCGCTTACTGTCATGTGCCAAATGAAAAGCACACCAAATTGGATTAGACTACAAAGAAGGGTTTTCTCGTTGGGTATAATGAAACCTTAAGGGCATACAAGATCTACATTCCTAGCAATAGGAAGATTGTGGTGATATGAGATGTGAAGTTTATGGAGGACTGAGATTTTAGGAGATCTCATGAGATTCCTGCAGGTGATCAAAATTAGCCAGGAGAAGCTCCATTGGTCCAGAAGCAAAGGTAAATAGTGGGACTGCCAATAGGATAGTCACAGGGATCTAGTACAGTAACTAGTACCAGCATTTCCTTAGGTACAAGAGATTAAGTGATTTTGCAACAAACGGAGCAGTAAGGGCAGGATGAGGAGTAACTAGTCGAAGCTCCCACCACTAGTGGTCGAGCCAACATATAATTTTGTTAAACATTGAGAGATGCAGAGGAGTTTATTGGAACTCTTAGGATGAGCAAGAGACATCATAGACAACCTAAAAGGCACCAAGAATTGGTGCATCAAGTTTCAAAACCTTCTAGCTTTTAGGAGGCCACACAACATCATGTGTGGGTAGATGCCATGGTAGAGCAGTACAACTCTACCATGATGAATGATGTTTGGGATGTAGTATCGAGACTTGAGGATAGGTCAGTTGTAGGTTCTCGTTGGCTCTACAAGATCAAGTACTCTACAGATAGAAGCGTAGAGAAGTACAAGGCGAGATTCATGAAAAAGGGGTATACATAGAACGAAGGAATAGATTATGAGGAGAACTTCACCCCAGTTGCTAGATACACTTCTATCCAGTTGATTATATCCCTAGTAGCTCAGATGGGGTGGAAAATTCACCAGATGAACGTCAATACAACGTTCTTGAACGGGGTGATAGGGGAAGAGGTGTACATAGAACAACAAAAAGGCTTTAAGATTCGTGAGAGGCACACTCATGTGTGCATATTGAAGAAAGCACTATACAAACTCAAACGCTCTCCCAAGGCATGGTATGGTTAGATTGAAAACTACTTGCAAAAGATGGGATTCATCAAGAGTGATGCATATCCCAACCTTTACTATTTGATGGTAGAGGGTGATCCTGTCATCCTAGTATTGTATGTATATGATCTCTTTCTGACAGTGTCATCAGGGCTCATAGAGGACTACAAGAGGAACCTAGCGGTAGAGTTTGATATGAAGGATTTGGGGTTTATGCACTATTTCCTAGGATTGGAAGTGTGGCAAAACGACAAGGAGATATTCCTTGGGCAAGGAAGATATGCTACAAATATTCTGAAGAGATTCAGAATGCAGGATTGTAAACCCATGTTTATGCCCATGATCACCAATTAGAAGAAGATACATGCATCAATGACAAGGATGTTGACCCCACCTTGAATAGGCAGCTTATCAGTTCTCCCATGTATCTTGTCAACACTAGGGCAGATATTTATTTCACAGCCAATACCCTCAATTAGTTTATGGTGGAACTGAAGAGGGTACATTGGAAAGCAGCAAGACACATTTTGAGGTATGTGTGTGACACAATTGATTATGGATTGAGATATGCCCAAGGGGATGACGTCAAACTATGTGGGTTTCACAGATGCAGATTGGGAAGGTAGTTCAATGGATAGGAAAAGTACCTCTCGGTGTTGCTTCAGTGTTGGATCAGGAATGATTTCTTGGTGTAGCGGGAAGCAAAGGTTAGTAGCAATGAGCTCTGTAGAAGCATAGCATATGGTAGCAAGCACAACCATTCACGAATCTATATGGTTTCAGAAGCTGTTGGTAAGCTTGTTTTGGCAGAGGATGGAGGAGACCAATGTCTATTGCGATAATCAGAGTTGCATCAAGCTCTTTGAGAATCCAGTGTTTCATGGTAGGTTGAAACACATAGATATTCAGTGTCATTTCATCAGAGATTATGTGCAGCATGGAGCGGTCCTGCTATAGTATGTTCCCACAAATGAGCAGGTTGCAGATATACTCACAAAATCTCTAGGAAGAGCTAATTTCATCTATTGCAGAGAACATATCGGTATGGTGGAGAACTCATTTCAGTCGCAGGGATGGTTTATTTAGGATGCTCCTTAGTTGCAGTAGCAGCAACAACTGATGAGAGGGAGTTGTAGTGAAGATGCAGAGTTGGAAGCAGTATGGCAGTGTCAACAGCAACACAGATGTAGCATCAAAGTTCCACAATAGTTGGTGGGAAGTGGCCAAATATCAGTAGCATGATAGAGGGTGACACAGAAACAAGGTGTTGTGGTAGTACGTGCAGCACTAGAGAGAATACCTTCCTTGCTAAGAGGTAGTATTAGTTTATGTATCATCGAAGGTGTTCTAGTCTGGAAACTTGATGGAGAGACTAAAACACATGAGATGTCCATAACCCAGAATTTTTTTCTAGAAATTCCACCTAGAAGTGTCTCAATTATATTATTAACCTATTTTAAAATATTTCCTAAGTCTAAACTTAGGAAAACTGGTTAATTAATCAGCATTAATTGAGAAAGGTGAGAATCATCTAGAAACTCGGATGGATCGATCCAGAAATGATCTCAGCCATTTATTATGTTTTAATATTGGTCGGAGTCTCAACTAGGTATTATAAGAGGAGGTTGATGAGTAGATGGAGAACACACTAAAGAAGATACACAGTGGCCCAAGAAAATCGATTTTCTCAGTAGCAATGATACAACATAGAAGATTGAGCTAGAGGGTGAGTAGGAGGTGGCAAAGGAGGTGAGCAACATTTATGGAGGAATTCTTCTAGTTCCAAAAGAGGTAGTGAGAGGGAGTGTGAAATTCCTAGAGGGTATGAGCAAGGACTACACACGCATAACAATAGATCAAGTTTGATCTAGATGGAGGATGAGATTTTGGTCAAATAAGCCAATGAGTTAGTTCTAGAGCCAGGAAAAGACAAAACTAAGGGTTTCAAAATTTTTTGGAGGCAATTGCAGCAGTATCTGCGCATAAGTTGATGCAAAAGGGATTGCGTGTCGCTGAGGAAGCAGTTCTAGCGATAGAAATCAACTGTGGGTGAGGAAAAATCCTCACAATAATTTTTCTAGTATTTCTTTCGGATTGGATTGCTAGTAGAGCATCCAAATTAATGTGCTTAGATATTTGTTTCTAAATAATAATATAAAACCCTCAATGGTTGCACTGGTTTTCACAACTTGGGTTTTTCCGAGAACTTTAGTCCAAAAATAACTGTGTTAATTTTGTTTGTGTGTGTGCTAGAATATTTCTCAGTTTCCAGTTTATCTTCTGCGGAATTTAATTTGGTGAAAATTGTAGTAGAGAATTATTTGAAGTTTGTGTAGGAAAATAAATTGTTAAATTAATTAACAATTAGGAGAATAATTTCCAGTTGTTGCACTAGAAGTTGAAATTTTCACAAACAGTCGAGCTTACAAACAAGACATCCACCAACTAACTCAATTATTATTCTAGTTCACGTAACAGTCCCACTTGACTCTTAGCCTCACAATAGTTGGTTGAGCTTGGTCGTTGATTTAGTGCATTGTAAGCATAGTGGTGGTTAAATTGTTAGCCCTCCATCCCAAAATCTAAGTAGTGGTGATCATAGACCCATTATAAATGAGATAAATATATGTTCCAATCATTCAAGGGATTCACCCATTCATTTAAATCTCTCATCCACATGCATACCCATAAGCTTGTGTCATTGGTTCATTGCCACAAGTTCCCCTCACTGGATCTGAAGCTCCCCTTATCCAATTGAGTCATTCATCTCTAGCCCCTCAATTCAATCATTCATTCTCTCAAAGACCTTCACTCTGTTCATTTCGTGGTTCATTTAGTAGAAAGGACTTGTTTCACACCAACCTATGTTCTTGTATGGTTTCAAGGATGTGGACCAAGTGGAAGCTTGTCTCTTTAACACTCGTCTCTTTAACACTTGTCTCTTTAATAGTTGTCTCTTTAATAGTTTCTTTGCCCTAATCCCATTTCCCTGCAGTTATTGTAATGCTACATTTTGTCTCTCTCTTCCTTGGTGGGGCCAATGAAGGCTAAGTAGAGTTGATCTCAGAAAGGAAACCATTGTAGTGAGTCCAGTTTAAGTGAATTGAACTAACCACAATATTTCACCAGAAAATCAAACTTCCAATTCTAGAATTAACTCATCTAACAAATGTGCGAACATTTATGCATAGTGAAAGCTTTGCACAAGTCTAATTAAGGTTTCCAAAATCCTGCACACTCAACTTCTCTGCACTTAGGGTTTGATTTTACATGCATTACACTAATATTTCTCTATTTACATTTGTTTGTGTACATAGGTCAGCGCATAGCCAACAAATACCCCTACTTATAAATCGTAAAACATTACGACAACATTATTCGTAACCAAATGATATGTTGTCATTTGGTGTTAAACCTCCTAATAAAGGGTGTTTTATAATTAATATCGAGTTTTTTTTATTGGAGAAGTTGATTGTGTGGAGGAAGCTATGTGGAGGTGGTTGTGTGGAGGAATTTGTGTGGAGAACAAGTGCTTGTGCAGAGAGTTTACACTTGTGGAAAGCTTTGTGCGGAGAGAAAGAGAATCAATCAATTAATGGTAGAGGTGGGGACTATGCTACATCACAACTATTAATCTTGTTACTAATTTTAGATACTATAAATACTCTTAGCTTAAAAGTGTGTATATATATATAAATATATATATGTATGTATGTATGTATGTAACACAATTAATTTGCAAACTAAAGTTTGACATCTAAAAATTATTATTAATTAAATCATTATTATTTTTATTTTACTTTTTCTATTTATATTCCTTCAAAATATGTTTTGATTTAATATAATGATGAGAGAGACAATAAAAAATTTAAAAATATGTTTTGAGGACGAACGACAATAACATAAATATTGTTGTTAGAGGTGTTCTATAGCCCAATATGAAAGAGATATTGTCACATAATGTTACATTTAAAAATAATAAAATAATACTTACATTAACAAATTAGAAAATATTAATGTTTACCATAAATAAAAAAATTCAATTTGCACATTGATTTTACATCAAAATTATATAGAGAGATAAAGTAGTTGAAAGTTAAAAAAAATTATTTACGTTTTAGTATGAGGGAAATATGTAATTTCTTCACTACTTAATATGGAGTTGACAAATAACATGTAAAAATAATTTTATTGATATATGTAATTCACTATACATTTAGGTCACACATTATATAATGTCAGCCATGAGTAAAAATATTTCAATGTTTATATTAAATCACATAATTTTATATCAATTTCATACAGAGAGAAAATAATAACAATAATAAATTTTATATTTTTACTTTCCATTGTTAAGGAGATATGTAATTTATTTCATTTGTAATATAGAGTTGATGATGATGATGATGATGATGGTTAACGTCCGTTGAGACCAAACATTCGTTTATCGGACCTAAAGAAACAAATTATTTATTTTGATTTAAGATTTTATTCCTATGCTCAAAAAGCTTGGAGAGAAGCCTCTTGAGCTCACTATAATTTTGAGATTGTAAAAGGCTAGGAAGGTCAGTATTGTAACAAAGATTGTGAAACTGATATCTAATGTGGTTGTACGCGGGGCACTCTAAGAGGAAGTGGTTTTCATCATCGATGTTCCTATTCTCACATATATGGAAAATCCTTTCCATCCATGGTGTTTTAGGAACTGCCCAATGACCTGTTTCACTATGGAGCTCATGAGAATTCATTCTAATCTTTGTTATATTGATTTTCTTCTTTGAGCTAGTTAAAATAGAGAGATACTTTTGATCTTCTAGGGTGGGGTTGATGACCTTCTTATAATAACTTAATTTTCTTTTAGCCACTAAATATTTCTCACGCCACATTTTTCTTTGAACTTAGAAGTAACAGTATCTTTAATGTTATTCATATTTTGTAATGCATCATTCTCGTTGATCTCCCAATAGTTTAACCAGGCCCTTGTGTCTTTATGCCACCCCTGATTGAGCCTTAGGTGGTTTTGGCTAGAATTTAAATCTAGCTTAGGAAGTCTATGATCATCTATGTTATTGAGTTTGTTCTTGTACAGCAAAAACCTAATCATAGCTAGGCTCTCAATAGGGGAAATACCTGATTCTATAAGGAGAATAGGATAGGGTGTATTACTTTTAATTTTAGGTTATAAGTTATAAAACACTTCTGGATTTGCTTAATCTTTCTCCACAATTCTCTAGAGATGCTGCAACCCCAAACCTCACAACCATATAAGATAACATGAGTGACTAAAGTTTCAAAGAGGAACTTATTTTTATCCCACATTACAAGGTTTGTTGTTTTACAATTATTTTCAAGACCAAAATAAGCTTTCCACCCCCCATAATCATTTTCTCAATGCTATGGTTCCAGTTGAGCTTGTGATGAATATCAATTCCTAGGTACTTGTAAGAATACACTTCCTCCAAGTTATTATTGTCATACATAAAATTAGTGTAAGTGTCCTTCATGTATTTGATAATCATAACTTTTGTTTTGTCAGTGTTAACAGTCATACCCATGGTAGAGCAAAAATCCTTAAGAAGCTTGAGTTGCTTATCAAGATCAGATGGGCACCTTGCAAAAAGAACAATATCATCAGCATAGAGAAGAAGGATGACAACTATCCCAGCTAAGATCGTGTCATCACATCCTACTTCCTCTAAATAGCCTTCAAGCTTATTGATGTAAATGCCAAATAGGGTAAGGGAGAGGAGGCAACCTTATTTAACTCTGATGTTACACTTAATATCTTTCAACCACCCCTCATTGCTCTTTAGCTTGGCAATTACATTCTCGTATAACCTTATAGTGGTAGCTCTCAACTCGAGAGGAACCTTTAGCTCTTCTAATCTATTCCAAAGGTTGTATCTAGGAATTGTATCGAAAGCCTTTCTAAAGTCCACAAAGCAACAAAATAAATTGGATATATCATTACGACATTCCTCCGCAATGATCCTAAGTGTAGCGAGGTGGTATGTTGTTGAGTGATGCCTTCTGAAACATGCTTGGCCTTTAGCCTACTTACCTTCACTTTCAAGCCATATGCTTAACTTCTTTTCCAAAATACTACCATATAACTTGGCTAAGAGAGGGTTGATCATAATTTTCCGATAATTAGAGGGGTTATTTATATCCCCACTTTTAAAAATAGGGATAATGAGGCTCTCAGTCCAAGGTTTAGGGAACCCTTGCTTGACTGCTTCATTGAAAAGCTTATGGATGTGGGGGATGAGGATAGGAACTCCAATTTTTAAGATTTCTGCCTGGTAGCTATTATCACCCCAAGAAACTCTCCTAGGTTGTGTTGATGCCTCGAAAATCGCTGCAACAACATTGGGGAAACCACCCGGTCCAGACCTTAGTGCAGCTCCTTTTCCGTTTGGGGTAGTGGCTCCGACTGGGGATAATGGGACCAGTTTCCCAGAAATAGATAAATGGGATGAGTGAGTCATTTATAGATAACACTAGCGGTGAGCGAAAGGCTAAAACTATTGACAGAAATATAAATAAATGAAACTATCCCGGGAATCTATTGAGCTCTAAAGCGTAGCGTTTGATGCTCTATGTCTAAAAGATAAGCATATAGATGACTGTATCTTCACAACATAGATATTAAATCATTTAAGATTGCAGTGCTTAAATAGTTAAGCAGAGCGATTAAAGCGAAATTACCACACTTTATACATTTATATCATTGTCATACACATGATTAAAAGCAAAGGCAGATCACTAAACACCCAATAGTGGAATGAATAAGATCTGTTGTTATAGCGCATGCATATAATCAACGATAGCAAGAATAATTACATAACAATTCATATAAATGGAATGAATTCAGACATAGATAGAAATACCATATGAGCTGCGTGACACTCCTAGATATCAATCGCTATGTGCAGTTCTTCGTTTAACGCAAAAACATTCTTCAATCAACGACAATAGTGCACGATTGCATAAAGAAACTTCCTTATTAAAGTAAGAACAATTGGTTGAGTTTCATAAAAGAATATCAACTGAAGCACAGTAGTGAAAACTTCAGTCTATTAAGTCTCTTACAAAATTTTACGACCCTTTCTAAAAACATGAAAGGGTCTATAAATACAATACTAATTTAAATATCTAGTAAACAGAAATGCTACTAAATTGATATCAATAACTTTTGATCCTATTTTGGCTAGCGATCTGGCGAGCTGGAGGGTGATTCATCAAGTCGGCTGCTTTCCTTTGAATCTGAGCTGATTTATTGCCAGCATTGGCTCAATTTCCAGAGGTTTGTTGAGGCGCGAACTGAGCTGGGCAGCATAGGTAGCATCTTGAATATCGGGGATCATACACTCGATTGCATCTGTCAAACACTTCAGGGCAGCTCTTTGTGTATGTGGCTTAATTAGGAAAAGCCAATATGCTTCCAAGTTTAAACTATTAACCCCGGCGATTAATCTTCCCTTTTCTTCTAACTCAGGGTAACATGATTGCTCCAATGTATTTGTTGTTGTCATCTTTCCTGGTGTACATTGGGAAATCATATTCGCCGGGTAGAGAGTGTTGTTGACTAAATCAACCAGATTGTTAGAAGTTGATCTACATCTTGAGGCTGCTCTCTCTGCTTTCATCACCTGAGTGTGCCATTCTATGAAAAGTATGTCCTTATGAGTTTCAAGTATCCTGGGTAAATTTGTTGCTTTTCCCTGTTTCGAATCTTGCCATTCAAGATGTACAGTAATGGCCTCATCGGCTTGATTTAAATCGTCCCTAGCTTTCTCTACCTGTTCATTTATAGAAGTGGTTAATTCGCACAGTGGCTCAGCTTGAGTGATCTATTGACACAAGAGTTTAACCTGAGATATTAGCGCATTGTTTATCAACGATGCTTCTTTTCTGAACTCTGCCACTTGCGAAGCGCCCTTTATCTTTTCTAGCTGCGATGACATTTGAGCGATTTGCTCATATTTGGTTTTCACCATTTGTTCATTCGCTACTTTCAATTTTTCCAATGCCTCTGTCAATTCTTTCTGTTTCTGGATCGCAGTCTGGTCAATCCTTTGCTTCTCCGCTTCCAATTGCTGGGTTAATTGATTATTCATTTGCTGTTGTGCTAGCAACTGCTCCTCTGCTTGCGCTGCCTTCTGCTTTGTCTCGGCCAATTCCGTCTGTAATGTGGAGATTTCTTGGTCCTTATTCTTCAATAGAAGGCTTACCTCCGATGCTTTGTCGATTGTTGCTGTCGAATAGGCTCCAGCATACTGTGACAATTTAGTTAGATCATCAGAGGGGTCCAATTTCTCCTTCCATACTACATTACCCGTGACCATTTGCTCTGGAAAGATAGAAGGTTGATCAATCCTTCGTCTTTTCCTTGATCGCTTTACAACTTCTCTATGCCTCGGGCTGTAGAAAACATCCAATGGAGGAATATCTTCTACCTGTAGAATGATTTGATCGGTGGGATCTTTTGGAATTATCTCAATGTCCTTAGACTTAGGTGGGCCGCTAGTTCCACTTAGAACCTGAGATGAAGTATCGTCTCGCATGTCGCTAGTCTTAGAAGTGTCTGTATCTTTTGTGCCTTTTCCTCCACTGATGATAGAATCAAACTGCTGCCATTCCTAGAGCAATTTAGGGTCTGTGGTAGTATCTACATTGGCATTGGTGGTGGTCTGTTGCCTTTTATCAGTTTGAGACTCCTTCTGTACTTGTTCCTGTTTTTTCTTCTGATGCTCCTCTTGTTCCCTCTGCTGTCTATCCTCATGCTCTTTCTTTAGCCGTTCTTCCTACTCCTTCCTCTACTTTTCCTCTTGTTCTTTCCTCTGATTTTCCTCCTGCTCCTTATTATGATCTTTTGTTATAGCAGGAGGTTCCTTTAACTGTTGCCGACCAGGCTCGCTTGAAGATGTCACTGGGGTCGTTGCTAATAAATCTAGAGGCAGAGTTTGCAACCTCTGCTCTCTAAGTTTATTAAATTCAGTTAACCCTTCATCATTATATTTCATCCCAGCGAGTTCTTTAGCTTGACCTATTATTTCAACTGAAGTGAACAGGTCATCGAACATATCTTCCTGATGCTCAAACGTTGTTAATTTGGCGTGTTCTAATGCGGCATAGGCAACTAGCTTTGGATCAAATGCCCTATTTGGGATTGTGGCCAGAGCTAAAGATTGAATCTGTAGCTTCCTTTTCTGCATGTTTAAGATCATGCAGCGTAAAGACACCACACCTTAAGGGAAAAGCAGGCCAGCCTCTTTTATTTTCCTTTTTGGGAGTCTGTGTAGTACTCTCAGCCGTAATCTGATAGGCGATTTCTCTTGCTAGCAACTTATTGGAAGATTCGTGTTTGTGCTTGTTTGGATTTTGTCTCCAATCCTTGATGGGTTCGAATTCAATTTCATTTTCGCTTGCAAACTTCTCCAGGAAGGCACTGTTGTATATTTTCTCTGGCTCGGGCAAATGATACATTTGCCTTAAGTCATCTGCCTTGAATGATCCGAAAATCCTCCCATCTCTGGTGCTAAAAGTTCTGTCCATGATTGGGATTTCTTCAATCGCCCATCGCACAACGTCTGTGTATGGGAGAATTTGCTCCCTCGCTGCTATCCTGTGAAGGAAAGAGTCGGCTAAATCTTTGAGAGTGTAATCAGACTTCCGTAGTGAATCCGCGGTAGCTTCTGTTACCGTCTTCTTTGGTTTCTCGGCTTCAATTAAGTCGTAAGTGCCTTGCCAAGTAACTTTGGTGAGGCCCGTGCATGTAGTATCAGATATTAGGCCTTTCTTCTTATTTGCAGCAGCTTGTCCTCTGACAGGTGGATTGGAAGCACCTGCAGTCTTCTTAGATTTCTTACCCATCATGCTCGAACTCCTGTCTGTGAATGAATTCTGCACAGAGAGGCAAATTGTGCATAATAGAGAGAGATAACAATGAAAACTTGCAAGTGATCACATATGAATAGGTGCACAGTAATATATTCAGCTTTTAAAATGGGCGCAGAGACAATCCATAGAAAGATTTTAGGACATGATTCCATTAATTGGCCGTATAAAACCTGTCACCCTATAAATGCCCATTATATCGTTATTCGGTCGAGTAATCTCCTTAAGCATGCAATGGACGTATTGGCGGCTGAGCGGAAGTGATTATGCCTTAAATATGAATAAATTGAGCTTTCCAATCACTTTAACGGTTTTTTATTGAAAACTGTGCCTTATCGCATTGCATTGGGGTATGACAAGCGCGTATTAACAATGTAAATTGGGTACCGTCGATCGCCGAATGTGATATCGCATCGGTGAAAAGTTGTATGTGCATCAAGACTTAAGTAAAGGTAACCCGCCGATCGCTGAACGCTGATTGCGCATCGCATCGGGGCAAATGGAATGGGGCACTTTTAGACGTGCATCGGATATCGCCGATCGCCGAATGCGATATCGCATTGGCGGAAAGCTTTGTGCCACTTTATATGTCTCTTATGTCATTGCGATATGCGATCTTGCGATCGCTTTATCGCAATGACCAAGATTCACGTTATTTCTTTAAAAAGGGTTTGTTCAAAAAGGGTTTTATAAACGCATTCAT
>APFE030638304.1:6402-23254 GCA_000404065.3 Pinus taeda
CTATCATCGAGATTGTCCTTGCATCCCTTAGATCTTAAGGGACTGGTCTCCTCGTTTGCACAATCCGGTGTCGTCAACATCTGATGATCATGTTGAAAGTACACTGTCAACCAGTGAAAGCGAAGTATCTGGACAAAAAAGGAATTGCAAATTTCCTTGTAAACTGTGTGAAGGCGATCACACTTTCCACCGTTGTCCCTTCCTAGATGAAGCCAAAAGAGTTTTGGATTACCATCCTGCTTCACCGCTACAGCTCCCTCCTGGATATAAGAAACTCTTGCCAAGTCCACCACTGGTTGAAAATCCGAACGACATGCTGTTGTGGTCGGTCGAAGCGTCTATCATTGATAATGAACCCTCTGAATCCATAGCTGATGAAAGTCAAATGGTCGAGGCAGCAGTTGACTCAGTTTTGCGTTCAGAGGGATCATCTTTGAGTGATACCGTCACTGAAGAGAAAGAGAAAGACACCATTCAAATTCTTTTCGTAAATACAGACTCCGATGAACTTGGGGGCAGTCTACCCATTCCTTTACCGCAAGAAGGAAGTTCGTCAGAGTCGTATCCAGCCGTCTATTCGGTCCCACCTCGAAGCAACCTAGTCGTTTCCTTCGATTGGAATCTACTAGGCAGACCCCGTTTACCAGCTAGCGTACCATTCTGAATCATTGTACAAGCTTACAGAATGGTCATGGCTGGTACCATCATAGATGAAGGGGCTTCTGTGAGTATCCTTTCCTCAACTGCTTGGAAAGTGCTTGGTTCGCCATCGCTTCTGCCTGAAATGAGAAATCTGACAAGCTTTGATAAAGGAACCAGTCAACCGTTAGGGATCCTTCCCAATGTGCCCATTACTTTGAGAAGGAAAATCGTTCACATGAACGTGATGGTAGTCCAAGGACCCCTATATTATAATCTACTCCTTGGGTGTGACTATATTTAATACATGAGAGCCGTCGTCTCCTCACTCTTTAGAGTAATGTGTTTTCCGCATGAAGGAAGAGTGGTCAAGCTTGTAGACCAGCTGTCATTCCCCGGTTCACACATAGAAAATAGTCAAATGCCATCCCTAAATGGTCTTTTCATGCAAGGAATGTCTCATTGATCTCCAGTCCGTCCACCTGATGAGCGCGAGTGATTCGGGAGGATATGGCTGAAACCCAGGGGGAATGCACCCTGGCCTGCTTCGGTAGGTAAGCTCTAGGTATAAAGTAGGTTTCCGCGGAGGAAAATGACTGGTCTGACACCCGTCCTTACAAGAAAAGGGAGTTAGACCAGAATAAGATTCCCTCATCAAGGTTAGGAGGTTGGGATTTAGAATCACCCTGGTCCAGATGGACTAGGCCAGGAAGTGTTTCTATCTGCAACGTGGATGGAAAATATCTTGCAAAAGTAAGAGCTTCTATATGGTAACCTGGAAATTTTTCATTATACCTAGGGTCATGCAAACCTTTTTGCATGCAAGAAAAGAGCGACCATTTATTTTTTAAATTTGTAGGTCCTCTAACCCTTTAAACTCGTAGGATTGGTCGTTTCCTAGCTTGCATAAAGAAAGGATCCGGGGCAAAGCTTTCAAAGGTGAAAACTCCATAAAAAATGGCATCTTAGATGAGATATCCTTATTATATGACTGGGACAAGCAGTTTTAATGTGGAATTCAAACTCGTTAAAAAATAAACATAAGCAATGAGCAAATGTTTCCCCCAGAGTTTAAGCTCATTAAAAAATGAACCGATCCCCGGTAAATAGCCACTGTGAATGCATTATCATCAGAAGCCTTGGTCGTGTTCTCATCATCACCTCCACTCTATTTCGCCTCCATTTGATTGTTTACCCCTTTCGAGGAACATCTGCGAAAAGTGATTCTGTTAGCCATCCTTGGGACACTGCCGTGATTGGAAAATTCCAAACCTTACCTGGAATCAACCGCTACCCGAAATCATCACTCGTTCCTCGGCAAACGAGTCTCCTTTAAGCTCTTTTCAACCGACTCGTAAAATATGAAAAGATTGTCGAGCGATTAGCCTCTCCGGCTCACCAAGCAAGGACATTTCAAATTCTTGCTGCATTACCAAAGCAAAGTTTGACTCATGGCTTCTTCATTTCTACCAAAAATGATATCATCGACATACAAAACAAGTATTAGTAATTTATTATTGTCAATATTTATATATAGATTGCTATCATCTGATCCTTTTGAGAAACCTTGTTGATGGAGATATTTGTCAAGATGGTAATACCATGCCCTTGGAGCTTGTTTAGGACCACAGAGAGCCTTTCTAAGTTTGCATACAAGTTTTAGATCATTTCCAAGAATGAATCCATCTGGTTGCTCAATATATACTTCTTCTTCTAAGTCCCCATTAAGAAAAGCAAATTTTACATCCATTTGGTATACTTTGAATTTTTGAAAACTAGAGAGAGCAAGGAACATTCTTATGGCTTCAAGTCTTGCAACAGGTGCAAAAGTTTCTTCAAAATCTATACCTTCTTGTTAAGCATACCCTTTACAAACAAATCTAGCCTTGTTTCTAATAACTTCTCCATTTTCATTCAGCTTGTTTTTGAATATCCATTTGGTTCCTATAATATTCTTATCATGAGGTCTAGGAACTAATTCCCAAGTATTATTCTTTTCAATCTGCTCAAGCTCTTCATTCATGGTCTTGACCCAACATTCATCTTTGCATGCATCATTTACATTTTGAGGTTTGATGGAGGAAAGCAATGCAAGATAGCTTAAGGATTCTTAATAGTTCTTCTTGTTTGCACACCTGCCTCTTTCTGTCCCAAAATTTGAGTCTCTGGATGATTTTTCTGGACATACCTGGATGGAGTCTTTTCTTCTACCATTATCTATTCTTCTGGTGCTTCATTGGTTTCTTCTTCAGAATTAATTTGATTTGATGTGGAAGGATAATCCTTATCTTCTTCATAATCTTTGATTTTTACCTGCTTTGGATTTTCACCTGCTTTGGACTCCCTACCCAATCTGCATCTGTGAAGCCCTGAAGCTTCACTCCCTCTGTCCATCTATACCACAATCAATATTGAGATGTGCCTCTGATGTATCTCAACACATGCTTCACTGCCTTCGAAAATAGCTTGGTAGGCTGAACCATAGCTTGACTCAGTTGGTTCACCGCAAAGCATAAGTCTGGTCATGTGTTCACCAGATACATAAGTGAACCCACAAGCTACCAATAAACGTTAGCAGGTACTACCTCACCTGAAGTAGCATCCTCCTTCCTCCTGTTCCCAATTAGAGGAATCTATGTGGGGTTGCAATTCTCCATGTGAAAGCACCTGAGTATCTCATTGGCCTACTTGCCTTGAGACACAAATACTTCACCATCTTTCTTCCACACCTCCATGCCTAGGGAGTAGTGCATAAGAACCATGTCTTTCATTTCGAACTCTCTTGCAAGGTCCTCCTTGCAAGACTGGATCAATAGATCATAACCTGTCAAAATCAAATCATCGACATAAAGAACAATGATCAATGGCTTACCTTCTACCATGATTTGGTTTTGCATCTGCTTCACTCTTGGTGAAGCCCAACCTAGTGAAATAGTTGTCGATCCTGGTGTACCAAGCACGAGGTTCTTGGTTTAGCCCATACAAAGCCCTCTTGAGTTAGCACACATGCGACTCACGATCGAAGGTCTCAAAACCCTCTCGCTGCTCAATGTACACCTCCTCCTCAATCTTCCCATTGAGGAATGTTGTCTTCATGTCCATCAGATGGATCTTCCAATGCATCTAAGCTAATAGTGCCAACATCAATCTGATAGATGAGTACCTTGCTACAGGAGCAAAGGTCTCATCGTAGTCAATCCCCTCGACCTGTGAGAGACCTTGGGCAACAAACCTTGCCTTATGTTTCTCAACACTGCCATTAGCTACCTGCTTTACCTTGTAAAGCCATCTAGAACTAATCACTGACTTGTCCTGAGGTCTTGGGACAACATCCCACACACTGTTCCAAATGATAGAGTCATACTCCTCTACCATTGCATCAACCCAGACTGGTTGGTGCATTGCCTCCTCGAATGAAGAAGGTTTTGACTCTACACACTTCCTAACCAGATCCATGTACCCAGTGTATCGTCGGGTGACCTCCTCTATCTGCGCTGAGAAGATGGTCGTCCCACATTCTCCCGCGCATCCAGCATCAACCTGTCAGCTTCCCTTGAGCATTTCCACCCATCTCTGGAAGTCTCAGCATGAGTGGATGTCTCCACTCCCGGATCCTCTGCATGTGGCTGCTCTGCATCAAATCTGAGGCTTCTCCTCCTTAGGAACTTGAAGTTCCTCCTCTGCATGTAACTTGAGCTCCCTCTCAAGTGATACTCGCATGGTTTTCTACTCGTCGAGCTTTAGATCCCTGCATACCATTGTCCTCTAACTAGTAGGCAAGTACACCCGATAGTTGTGGGGTGTATCAGTGTACCCCACAAGTATTCCCAACTCAGTTGTTAGATCTAGCTTCTTCTGGGCATCTTTGGTCACATGACATCAAACTAATGATCCAAAGATTCGGAAGTGACTCACATCTGATCGCTTCCTGGAAAAGGCCTCCATAGGTGTCTTCATTCCTAGTATACAGTGCGAGCTTCTGTTCTGCAAGTATACTACTGTATTGCATGACCAAAGAGATATTCTTTTAATTTTTTAAGATAAAAATCCATTTTCTTGGTTTGGGAACCAACTTATAACAATGCCACTCACTAGTTTTAATTGAACTGAACAAGTTGGCTTGTAATGAGACCCCTTGTCTTATGATTATAAGCCATTTCCCTATTTTGATATGTAGTATTGGTAATGTCAGTTTAATTAGATCCCTATGATCATGGTAAGTAGGCTCATGATGAGACCTCTTATCTTTTATATCAGACATATTTTAGAATTACACTAAAAAAACATAAACTTAGTGGATGGGGTGAATGACTTTCTCCTTAAGAGTTTATGGATGACAATTTTTAGAGTTATGGATGCTAAGTTTGGAAAAGTCTTTACTTTTTACAAATAACCTCCCTTAACTTTATAAAGCTTAGAATGATTTATTGTATTTTCAAGGTTTTGGAATATTTTACAAACTTTAAAGAGGTTCTCAGAGTTTCATGCTTTATTCAACTTTCCAAAACTGCAATCATTTCCTTAAAAGTTTCCACCTATTGAAATAAAGTATTCACAACATTCTCTCAAAGAACGTTTCAATAGTAAAAGGCCAATGGAAGACTATTTACAACATTATTTTCTAAAACAAGCAAACTTGCATAAAGAATATATATAGATAAGAAGGGTTTACCTCCTTAAGAAAAGAATTTCTTTAAGATAAGCCCATTCACAAGAAGAGAATCTCTCTTTCCTGATAAATCTTACACTATGAATGTTGATGAGCCTATCTTTTCAATGATTTGAAATGGTCCAAGCCACATCTTTTGAAATTTTTTATGTTTACCTTTGTCTTCATGTGCTTTGTCCCATTTCAACATGAAATTACCAATTTGTAATGTTTTTGAGCTAGTAGAACTTGCATCAAAAGAAGATTTACTGAATTTTTGATGTTTAGCATGAGTTATTTTGGCCTTCTCTCTTTCTTCCTCCAATTTGAGGATTCGATCAAATCTTAATTGAATAGAGGAAGAAGGATTTTCTTCAATAAACTGTACTAGAGCTAGAGATGGGAGTACTAATTTTAAAGGTATTACAACTTCTTTCCCATATACTAACTTAAAAGGAGAAGTACCTATTGAGGCCTTCTGAGTTATTCGATCTTCCCATCATGCAAATATTAAAGATTTATGCCAATTCTTTTGATTTTGATCAACATTTCTTTTAATATTCTGAATGATATTCTTATTAGTTGACTCTGCCAAACCATTACCTTGAGGATAGTAATTTGCAGAATATTTTAATTTAAAACCTATCTTAAGAGCAAATTCAACTATATTACTCCTAGAAAAATAAGATGCATTATCAAAAATAAGGGCATTAAGTACATGAAACCTGGTAATGATGAATTGATCAATGAATTCAATGATTGCATCATAATTGGCTACGTTTAATGCAATTTCTTCTACCCACTTTGTGACATAGTCCATGATTGTAAGGATGTATCTGTGTTGCTTGGAAGAATGTGGAACAATCTCTCCTATGATATCAAGCCCCCACTATTCAAATGGTTGCTCAATGTTTACTAGTTGTAAAGGAAATGCTGGTTTCCTTTGTCTCCCACTAGTAGATTAGCATATCTTGCATTTTCTGACCTAATCGTGGGCATCTTTAAACAAAGTGGGCTAATAATATCCAGCATGTATTATCTTGTGAGCTATAGTATCTCCTCCAAAATGTCCACCTGCTGGACCATCATGTAATTCCTGCAAAACATTTTGTGCTTTAGTTTTTTCAAGGCATATTAATAAAATTCAATCATAATTTCTTCTAAATAACACATCATCAATGATTTCGAAGTGTTTTTCTTTTAATCTTAAAGCACATTTTTTTTTGTAACTGAAATCAGGGGGAGAATATCCATTTTTTAAGTAGCATACTGAGATTCAAAATTTATGATACTTATCTCGTTCACTAGAAGAATATTATCTAAATCTTCCTTTTTTTGGAATATTAGAAGCTCCTAATAATAACCTGCAAAAACTTTGTCCTCTAACAATTTTCCTTTGTTTAATATCAATATCATACTCTTGTAAGGCTATTACTCAGTTAGCTCTTTTCTCTCCTACTTCCCTTTAAACTAGCAATTGCCTCATTGTAGAGAATGAGACTTTTACTTTTGTGTGTGTTTTTAGGAGAAATGGTCTAAAGTGTTTGATAGATTGAAACACAGCAAAATCTTGTTTTTCTACTTTAGAATAGTTAAGTTCGGCACCCTGCAAATTGGAACTAAAGAAGGATATAGGTGCTTCTACTTGATGATCATCGATTTGTGTTAAAACAATAGCATAAGATGCTTCAGTGGGAAAAGTATACAAAATAAAATGATTAGACAAATTGGGAGTATTCAATGCAGGAGTATTCAATGCAGGAGCATTAATGATTGCCTGTTTGATTGAGTCAAAGGCTTCTTTTTCGTTATGTCCCCATTTGAAAACTGAATTTTTCTTAATCATATTTTGTAAAGGCAAGACAATATGAGAAAAATCAGGAACAAATCTTTTTAAAAATTTATCTGTCCCAAAAATGATTGCATTGATTTCTTGTTATGCATCAAAGGAATATCAAAAATCTCTTTTATCTTATCAGGATCAATATATATGCCATCCTTGGATACAATAAACCCTAAGAGTTTGCCTTCATTAAGAGAAAATAATGATTTCTTGGGATTTAGAGAAATCCCATACCTTTTACATTGTTCAAAGATTTGTTTTAAATCATGTATATGATTGGCCCTTTTTTGGGAAAAGACAGTTATATCATCTAAGTAAACAACAACTAACCTATTGATAAAACCTTTTGAAGACTATATCCATGGCTTGTTGGAAATTACCTCCAGCATTTATCAAACTGAAAGGCATTTTTTGATAAGCATATGTTCCCCATTTAGTTCTAAATGTAGTTTTTACTCTATCATCTCGATGCACTAGTATTTGATTGTATCCTGAAAAACCATCAAGAAAGGACATTAACACTGAAACAACTATTGATTGAAGTATCTGTTCCATTGTTGGTAATGGGAAATTATCTTTTTGACATGCCTTATTGAGATTTCTAAAACCTATGCAAATCCTAATATCACCATTCTTTTTCCTTATAGGTACCAATTTTAAAACCCATTTAGAATGTTTGACCGGGAAAATTGTTTTAGCTTTCAAAAGTTTATTCAACTCTGCTTTGATTTGACTTTCCAGATTTGCGTGAATTTTCCTTAACTTTTGTTGTATAGGTTTCTCATCAGAAATCATTGGAATTGCGTGTTGAATGATAGAAGTATCATAAGTTCTCAGGTATTCGTAATTCTAAGAAAAAACATTTCTGTATTTGTTTAATAATCTGATGAAAGCAAATCTTTCTTCTGATGTGAGTTCAAGTCCTAGATTGAAATTTTGTGGTTTGGCCTCAGTGCCAAGATTTACTAATTCAAACCTTATAGTAGAACTTTGAATTTTTTCAATAGTGAACTTTTTGAATCTATCTTTGATATCATAGAGATCTTCTAGCTTGACCACAGATTAAGGAATAGAATTCTCATTTACTCTTTGTTTTAGTTGAAGATCATGATCGCTTTCATCGATAATCTGATCATCATAAGATTTTTCAGAAGTCAAGAAATTTAAGATGTCTTCATCATGATTAAATACCCACCAATTGGTGACATTGTTTGGGACAGATGGCCGAAAAATTAATTCAATTGAAAACCTATATGGATTATAATCCTCAGATGGAAGGAGCTTAGAAGCAACATTAGCCAATAAATCAGCTACTGCATTCTGAGATCTAGGAATAGGAGAAATGTTGAATGCCATAAAATGAATTATGAGATCTTGAACAAGGGATTGATAATGTTTGAGATGACCTGAGAGACAATGGATAGTGTTCCTTACTTGTTTTATGGCAATTTTGGAATCACAAAATACTTTCAGATATTGAATATTCAGGCCTATTGCTTTATCGAGCCCTTGAATCAATGCCTCATATTCCGTAGTGTTATTGGTACACTCAAATTCTAGTCTACATGATAGCATAGTTTTTTTTCCCCTTCTGGACTAACTAAAATACACCTTGCTCCTGCATTGTCATTGGGTTTTAATCCATTAAAATATAATGACCAAAACAAAGGCTTATCTACAGATTTATTTACAAGTTCATCAGCAATGCTAACACATCTTGAGGTATCAATATGAGAAATTTTCGATTTGTTATGTGAAACTATTAACAGGAAAAAGAAATTGTTGAGCATTAAAATTTCCAAAAAATGACTCAGCTGAGTAATTTCCGAGAATATTGTTATTGAAAGCTACAGGTTGGTTTTCTTGTTCAAACTCTGTTACTGTACGAGTCATGTGTTTTTCCCAATCTATTTTGATTTGATTTGGTTTCCCTTTATAGGGAAGCCACATGTGAGACCAATCCCTAAAAATGTAACCATGATGTTTCTCAGACCAATCCCTTCTTAGAATTAAACCATAAAATTCAGGGATGTTAGAAATCAATATATCAATTCTTTGAACTACCCTTGCGTAAGCCAATAACCTAATAGTAACTGAATAAATCTCTCCTAAAACTTTAACTTTAGTCCGATCTAATTGAACAATATGAACTACAGATTTTTGGGGCTCAATGTTTAATTTGGAGCAAACTGAGGCTAGCATTATGTTTGATGAAGCCCCTGAATCTATGAGGAAGTTATGCAGATTTCTATTATAGATCTGATAAGTCAAGAGAAAAGGACGAGAATGAGAATTAGAACTATCTCTGATCAAAACAACATTAGTAGCATCTACCTTATCCAATGATCATTTACCTGATCCTTTAACCCCCTTGGATAATACACCGATGGGAAGAGGAGAAGAAGGTACTGTATTTAACTCTTTAAGTAACAACTTCTATTGATTTTTGAGCTTGCTAAGTTCACGTAAAGAAATATTTGCTCAAGTCTTCTTCATGTATTCCACAATGTTGTAATCCATAGAGTCGGAAACTACTAACATTTTAGATGATGAGGGAGGATTAGAGGATGATGGTTGATTTTGGATAGGCACAACTGGAGTTTTCTTTGTGGGAGCTTTGTCTTTATTAACAGGGCTTGAATTTTTCTTCTTTGGATTTGTTTGAATAGGCTCTGCTGCATTTTTACTTTTGGTATTTACTGGGAGAGCTTCATGTTCACCTTCATTATCAGATTTGGGCAAGATAAAGTACCACATTCCATGAAAATCAACTGTTTCATCTTCTTCCATTTCCTCTGATGATAAAACTATGACTTCATCTTCATCGTCATCTAGATCTGATTCTGTATTAGATATAGCATTAGCTGGTTTAGGGTCAGTTGACTGATTTCTTCTAAAATTTCTAAATGGTTTTTTAATAGAAGTTTCTGCTACTTTCTTTTTTATTTCCACCATTATCTGTTCTTCTGGTGCTTCATTGGTTTCTTCTTCAGAATTAATTTGATTTGATGTGGAAGGATAATCCTTATCTTCTTCATAATCTTTGATTTTTACCTGCTTTGGATTTTCACCTGCTTTGGACTCCCTACCCAATCTGCATCTATGAAGCCCTGAAGCTTCACTCCCTCTGTCCATCTATACCACAATCCATATTGAGATGTGCCTCTAATGTATCTCAACACATGCTTCACTGCCTTCGAAAATAGCTTGGTAGGTTGAACCATAGCTTGACTCAGTTGGTTCACCGCAAAGCATAAGTCTGGTCATGTGTTCACCAGATACATAAGTGAACCCAAAAGCTACCAATAAATGTTAGCAGGTACTACCTCACCTGAAGTAGCATCCTCCTTACTCCAGTTCCCAATTAGAGGAATCTATGTGGGCTTGCACTTCTCCATGTGAAAGCACCTGAGTATCTCATTGGCCTACTTGCCTTGAGACACAAATACTTCACCATCTTTCTTCCACACCTCCATGCCTAGGGAGTAGTGCATAAGAACCATGTCTTTCATTTCGAACTCTCTTGCAAGGTCCTCCTTGCAAGACTAGATCAATAGATCATAACCTGTCAAAATCAAATCATCGACATAAAGAACAATGATCAATGGCTTACCTTCTACCATGATTTGGTAAAGGTTTGCATCTGCTTCACTCTTGGTGAAGCCCAACCTAGTGAAATAGTTGTCGATCCTGGTGTACCAAGCACAAGGTGCTTGGTTTAGCCCATACAAAGCCCTCTTGATTCAGCACACATGCGACTCATGATCGAAGGTCTCAAAACCCTCTCGCTGCTCAATGTACACCTCCTCCTCAATCTTCCCATTGAGGAATGTTGTCTTCATGTCCATCAGATGGATCTTCCAATGCATCTAAGCTGATAGTTCCAACATCAATCTGATAGATGAGTACCTTGCTATAGGAGCAAAGGTCTCATCGTAGTCAATCCCCTCGACCTGTGAGAGACCTTGGGCAACAAACCTTGCCTTATGTTTCTCAACACTGCCATTAGCTACCTGCTTTACCTTGTAAAGCCATCTAGAACTAATCACTGACTTGTCTTGAGGTCTTGGGACAACATCCCACACACTGTTCCAAATGATAGAGTCATACTCCTCTACCATTGCATCAACCCAGACTGGTTGGTGCATTGCCTCCTCGAATGAAGAAGGTTTTGACTCTACACACTCCCTAACCAGGGCCATGTACCCAGTGTACCGTCGAGTGACCTCCTCTATCTGCGCTTGGTCGTCCCACATTCTCCCGCGCATCCAACATCAACCTGTCAGCTTCCCTTGAGCATTTCCACCCATCTCTGGAAGTCTCAGCATGAGTGGATGTCTCCACTCCCGGATCCTCTACATGTGGCTGCTTTGCATCAAATCTGAGGCTTCTCCTCCTTAGTAACTTGAAGTTCCTCCTCTGCATGTAACTTGAGCTCCCTCTCAAGTGATACTCGCATGGCTTTCTGCTCATCGAGCTTTAGATCCCTGCATACCATTGTCCTCTAACTAGTAGGCAAGTACACCCGATAGTTGTGGGGTGTATCAGTGTACCCCACAAGTATTCCCAACTCAGTTGTTAGATCTAGCTTCTTCTGGGCATCTTTGGTCACATGACATCAAACTAATGATCCAAATATTCGGAAGTGACTCACATCTGATCGCTTCTTGGAAAAGGCCTCCATAGGTGTCTTCATTCCTAGTATACAGTGTGAGCTTCTGTTCTGCAAGTATACTACTGTATTTCATGACCAAAGAGATATTCTTTTAATTTTTTAAGATAAAAATCCATTTTCCTGGTTTGGGAACCAACTTATAACAATGCCACTCACTGGTTTTAAGTGAACTGAACAAGTTGGCTTGTAATGAGACCCCTTGTCTTATGATTATAAGCCATTTCCCTATTTTGATATGTAGTATTGGTAATGTCAGTTTAATTAGATCCCTATGATCATGGTAAGTAGGCTCATGATGAGACCTCTTATCTTTTATATCAGAGATATTTTAGAATTACACTAAAAAAACATAAACTTAGTGGATGGGGTGAATGACTTTCTCCTTAAGAGTTTATGGATGACAATTTTTAGAGTTATGGATGCTAAGTTTGGAAAAGTCTTTACTTTTTACAAATAACCTCCCTTAAATTTATAAAGCTTAGAATGATTTATTGTATTTTCAAGGTTTTGGAATATTTTACAAACTTTAAAGAGGTTCTCAGAGTTTCATGTTTTATTCAACTTTACAAAACTGTAATCATTTCCTTAAAAGTTTCCACCTATTGAAAGAAAGTATTCACAACATTCTCTCAAAGAACGTTTCAATAGTAAAAGGCCAATGGAAGACTATTTACAACATTATTTTCTAAAACAAGCAAACTTGCATAAAGAATATATATAGATAAGATGGGGTTACCTCCTTAAGAAAAGAATTTCTTTAAGATAAGCCCATTCACAAGAAGAGAATCTCTCTTTCCTGATAAATCTTACACTATGAATGTTGATGAGCCTATCTTTTCAATGATTTGAAATGGTCCAAGCCACATCTTTTGAAATTTTTTATGTTTACCTTTGTCTTCATGTGCTTTGTCCCATTTCAACATGAGATTACCAATTTGTAATGTTTTTGAGCTAGTAGAACTTGCATCAAAAGAATATTTACTGACTTTTTGATGTTTAGCATGAGTGATTTTGGCCTTCTCTCTTTCTTCCTCCAATTTGAGGATTCGATCAAATCTTAATTGAATAGAGGAAGAAGGATTTTCTTCAATAAGTTGTACTAGAGCTAGAGATGGGAGTACTAAGTTTAAAGGTATTACAACTTCTTTCCCATATAATAACTTAAAAGGAGAAGTACCTATTGAGGCCTTCTGAGTTATTCGATCTGCCCATCATGCAAATATTAAAGATTTATGCCAATTCTTTTGATTTTGATCAACATTTCTTTTAATATTCTGAATGATATTCTTATTAGTTGACTCTGCCAAACCATTACCTTGAGGATAGTAATTTGCAGAATATTTTAATTTAAAACCTATCTTAAGAGCAAATTCAACTATATTACTCCTAGAAAAATAAGATGCATTATCAAAAATAAGGGCATTAAGTACATGAAACCTGGTAATGATGAATTGATCAATGAATTCAATGATTGCATCATAATTGGCTACATTTAATGGAATTTCTTCTACCCACTTTGTGACGTAGTCCATGATTGTAAGGATGTATCTGTGTTGCTTGGAAGAATGTGGAACAATCTATCCTATGATATCAAGCCCCCACTATTCAAATGGTTGCTCAATGTTTACTAGTTGTAAAGGAAATGCTGGTTTCCTTTGTCTCCCACTAGCAGATTGGCATATCTTGCATTTTCTGACCTAATCGTGGGCATATTTAAACAAAGTGGGCTAATAATATCCAGCATGTATTATCTTGTGAGCTATAGTATCTCCTCCAAAATGTCCACCTGCTAGACCATCATGTAATTCCTGCAAAACATTTTGTGCTTTAGTTTTTTCAAGGCATATTAATAAAATTCAATCATAATTTCTTCTAAATAACACATCATCAATGATTTCGAAGTGTTTTTCTTTTAATCTTAAAGCACATTTGTTTTTTTAACTGAAATCAGGGGGAGAATATCCATTTTTTAAGTAAAATATCAGATTAGCATACTGAGATTCAGAATTTATGATACTTATCTCGTTCACTGGAAGAGTATTATCTAAATCTTCTTTTTTTTGGAATATTAGAAGCTCCTAATAATAACCTGCAAAAACTTTGTCCTCTAACAATTTTCGTTGGTTTAATATCAATATCATACTCTTGTAAGGCTATTACCCAGTTAGCTCTTTTCTCTCCTACTTCCCTTTAAACTAGCAATTGCCTCACTGTAGAGAATGAGACTATTACTTTTGTGTGTGTTTTTAGGAGAAATGGTCTAAAGTGTTTGATAGATTGAAACACAGCAAAATCTTGTTCTTCTACTTTAGAATAGTTAAGTTCGGCACCCTGCAAATTGGAACTAAAGAAGGATATAGGTGCTTCTACTTGATGATCATCGATTTGTGTTAAAACAATAGCATAAGATGATTCAGTGGGAAAAGTATACAAAATAAAATGATTAGAGAAATTGGGAGTATTCAATGCAAGAGTATTCAATGCATGAGCATTAATGATTGCCTGTTTGATTGAGTCAAAGGCTTCTTTTTTGTTATGTCCCCATTTGAAAACTGAATTTTTCTTAATCATATTTTGTAAAGGCAAGACAATATGAGAAAAATCAGGAACAAATCTTTTTAAAAAATTTATCTGTCCCAAAAATGATTGCATTGATTTCTTGTTATGTAGCAAAGGAATATCAAAAATCTCTTTTATCCTATCAGGATCAATATATATGCCATCCTTGGATACAATAAACCCTAAGAGTTTGTCTTCATTAAGAGAAAATAATGATTTCTTGGGATTTAGAGAAATCCCATACCTTTTACATTGTTCAAAGATTTGTTTTAAATCATGTATATGATTGGCCCTTTTTTGGGAAAAGACAGTTATATCATCTAAGTAAACAATAACTAAGCTATTGATCAAACCTTTTGAAGACTATATCCATGGCTTGTTGGAAATTACCTCCAGCATTTATCAAACTGAAAGGCATTTTTTGATAAGCATATGTTCCCCATTTAGTTCTGAATGTAGTTTTTAGTCTATCATCTCGATGCACTAGTATTTGATTGTATCCTGAAAAGCCATCAAGAAAGGACATTAACACTGAAACAACTATTGATTGAAGTATCTGTTCCATTGTTGGTAATGGGAAATTATCTTTTTGACATGCCTTATTGAGATTTCTAAAACCTATGCAAATCCTAACATCACCATTCTTTTTCCTTATAGGTACCAATTTTAAAACCCATTTAGAATGTCTGACCGGGAAAATTGTTTTAGCTTTCAAAAGTTTATTCAACTCTGCTTTGATTTGACTTTCCAGATTTGCGTGAATTTTCCTTAACTTTTGTTGTATAGGTTTCTCATCAGAAATCATTGGAATTGCGTGTTGAATGATAGAAGTATCATAAGTTCTCAGGTATTCGTAATTCCAAGAAAAAACATTTCTGTATTTGTTTAATAATCTGATGAAAGCAAATCTTTCTTCTGATGTGAGTTCAAGTCCTAGATTGAAATTTTGTGGTTTGGCCTCAGTGCCAAGATTTACTAATTCAAACCTTATAGTAGAACTTTGAATTTTTTCATTAGTGAACTTTTTGAATCTATCTTTGATATCATAGAGATCTTCTAGCTTGACCACAGATTAAGGAATAGAATTCTCATTTACTCTTTGTTTTAGCTGAAGATCATGATCGCTTTCATCGATAATCTGATCATCATAAGATTTTTCAGAAGTCAAGAAATTTAAGATGTCTTCATCATGATTAAATACCCACCAATTGGTGACATTGTTTGGGACAGATGGCCGAAAAATTAATTCAATTGAAAACCTATATGGATTATAATCCTCAGATGGAAGGAGCTTAGAAGCAACATTAGCCAATAAATCAGCTACTGCATTCTGAGATCTAGGAATAGGAGAAATGTTGAATGCCATAAAATGAATTATGAGATCTTGAACAAGGGATTGATAATGTTTGAGATGACCTGAGAGACAATGGATAGTGTTCCTTACTTGTTTTATGGCAATTTTGGAATCACAAAATACTTTCAGATATTGAATATTCAGACCTATTGCTTTATAGAGCCCTTGAATCAATGCCTCATATTCCGTAGTGTTATTGGTACACTCAAATTCTAGTCTACATGATAGCATAGTGTTTTTTCCCCTTCTGGACTAACTAAAATACACCTTGCTCCTGCATTGTCATTGGGTTTTAATCCATTAAAATATAATGACCAAAATAAAGGCTTATCTACAGATTTATTTACAAGTTCATTAGCAATGCTAACACACCTTGAGGTATCAATATGAGAAATTTTCGATTTGTTATGTGAAACTATTAATAGGAAAAAGAAATTGTTGAGCATTAAAATTTCCAAAAAATGACTCAGCTGAGTAATTTCCGAGAATATTGTTATTGAAAGCTACAGGTTGGTTTTCTTGTTCAAACTCTGTTACTGTACGAGTCATGTGTTTTTCCCAATCTATTTTGATTTGATTTGGTTTCCCTTTATAGGGAAGCCACATGTGAGACCAATCCCTAAAAATGTAACCATGATGTTTCTCAGACCAATCCCTTCTTAGAATTAAACCATAAAATTCAGGGATGTTAGAAATCAATATATCAATTCTTTGAACTACTCTTGTGTAAGCCGATAACCTAATAGTAACTGAATCAATCTCTCCTAAAACTTTAACTTTAGTCCGATCTAATTGAACAATATGAACTACAGATTTTGGGGCTCAATGTTTAATTTGGAGCAAACTGAGGCTAGCATTATGTTTGATGAAGCCCCTGAATCTATGAGGAAGTTATGCAGATTTCGATTATAGATCTGATAAATCAAGAGAAAAGGACGAGCATGAGAATTAGAACTATCTCTGATCAAAACAACATTAGTGTTGGTCGCTTTAATTGTTTCCACAATTCAAGCGCCACATAAATTATCAACCCGAGGAAGTCTTTTTATTTCAAAGGTAGTCTCGCACTGGATATGCTCAATTTCAAAAGCAGAAACAATGTTGTAGTAAAAGAAAGAACACACAGTTATTAAT
>APFE030638306.1:0-17653 GCA_000404065.3 Pinus taeda
TAACTCTATACCTAACTCTATACTAGACCAAGTTGAACTTAACTATTCCTATGTGTCGGAATATCCTAACAGAGATAAGTTTCTATTAAGTGGAACTGGGGAGAAAAATCAATGAATTTCACCTAGAAATTCGCATGGGAAGCCTCTGCCTCATCTAAAATTCAAGACAATGAATTTGAGAGCTTGTTGGGTACACTAGAAGCATTGAAGAAGGATACCCATTAAGGATTGTAGAGAAAGTAAGGGGAATCTCACTCTTGTGTTGTGCCAAATTAGTAAGAGAAGACGCAAGAGCTCATAGGAGGCCTATGAAGATCTTCTTGCAAAAAAATACTTTGGAGAGAGTTTCCCCTTTTACCAAATCTATTGAGAGTTACTTGAGTTTGTGCTTGTGATATCATGCTTTGTCTAGGGGGTAGCCAGCTGTAGAAAGAACCAGTGCAACTAAGCCTATGGTTGGGTGGATAAGTGTTGGCCCTCAATTAATTTTTGGGCGACTTCCAAGTTTAGATAAGTGCTCCTGTCTTAATTAAGGTTTACATATAATGGATGTATTATATATATTATACATGAAATTTGATGTTAGATGGTGTTAAGAGTGGCAAAATGCACAAAAGGAATATATTGCATGCAAGTGTGATGAATTTTTGGCTTGCTTCCTTAGAACTTTAAGTTGAATTTTCTTATGTATGGTGTTCATGGGTTTTATCTTATATAAATACTTTTACATGTCTTTAGTTAAAGTTGATACGCATAGAATTGTGGATTGAGTTACTTATTGGAGGTTATAATCTTTAGAAAATTAAATGTCACAACCCTCAATAAATTTGATATTTTCATAACCTATGTGTTGGTGCCAATGCAATTGAATTATGAATAGTGTGGCTTGTATGATGTTAGCTACTACTAGAAGCATGATTTTGTATATAGTCACGAGCTTATGGTCATAAGTGGGATTGATACATGGTTGTAATTATAGCATGAAAGGATGGATGTTATGCTTGAGATCTAGAAAGGTTTACCCTTAGACGAATTGATCCTCAGGAATTATGAGTTGCAACACTCCAATAACTAGACATTGTTCAAATGATTTACTTATAACCTAGTGGATTTGTTTAGGTATTATTTTTATTTACAAAATGAATTAACCATTTCTAAATTTCTTCCTTGGGAAAATAGATAAGTTTGTTAGATTCATTGCCCCATACGAACTTTAGTACATCCACATGTTCTTGCATTTTTTCTTGTGATAATAACATCATGCCCATAATTAATTTATGTCCCTCCAATTCTTTAGTCACATCATTTAATTTAAAGAACAAGTCACTCCTTTTTGTCTTGATATTGCCACATTTGGAGATAATTTCTCAGAGCGTGTGAATCCTTTCCAACCAACAAGACTTCAATTGCTTCATTCTACTATGGAACAGTAGATTTTGTTGTATCCTTTGAGCCTTGTTCATGTTCGACACTTCAATGATAAATATAGTTAAAGTTTCTTTAAAAACATATCATCATTTTCCAGATTTGTTTCCAAATATTTCATGAAAGTGTTAATCCTCATAGATAAATTAGCTAAAAAAGTGGCTACTTCCCAAAATTTTAGGGTTACAACAATCATTTTATTAATATTGTCAAATTCCCATCAATAAACTTTAGGTCACTCTTATTTTTCAATTAATTTCTAGTGTATCTTTGGAAACTTGACTTGGCTTAATAGTAAACAATGGTTCAACTAAAATGGCTTCGGTAATTAATCCATTTTTAACTCCTTGATTCTGATTTTTAACATTACATTTTCTAATTCTTGTTCATAAATTGAATAAGCAAGTACATTTCCAGTTGTTTAGTGAAATTAAAAAATCTTAGAATTCCTTTAATGTTAATTTCGAAACTTATTTTATCAACAACTTGATTATTCTTTAAATTCACTCTTCATTTTTTTATATTTTAAAACTTTTATCATACATTGCATGGTATAATGTGAGTGTTTCCTCCTTGAAAATAATGGGAGCTTCTAAAGCCTTCTCTTCTATAATAGATTGGATTTCAAGAGATTTTTCATCTTGCTCTAGTATTTCAACAATTTTGTCAATATTATTATTTTCCATAAATGAACATCTATTTCCTTTGGTAAATCTTTGGTGTTTCCTTCAATATTATTTCTATTTCTCTTTGAATTTCCAACAACATCATGAGTTTTCTCTAGATTATGTTGAGGGCGATTACCATTACTGCCCTCTCCAACACCATCAACTACATTTTTCATCTATACCTCTTGCTTAATTGACTTCTATTGTGTGATGTAAAGTGCTCATTTGAGATTGTTGCAGTGTGGAAATCAACACTTGTGGCTAAATTTCCATGTTTTTAATGTTGTTTATTCGATTTCTGCAACACATTGATATATTTATGTACTTCCTATGGGGTTTTAGGTAAAACATGATTATATCCTTTACCTTCTACGTGATTTGCTCGAAAAAGTGCACCATATATGACAAAAGTAAGATGATTTGTGAAAATGGCCTCAGGATTAAAACCCTCAACGACTTCAATTTTTTTTTAAACAAGCAACTCTAAATAAATAATGTTCTTGTCTAGATGAGAAATGCTTTTGATACTTAAGTGGTCAAATTTGATAGGAATTGGTGGAAACTAATTTGTTTCCTCTTCTCGCTAAGAAAAATGGCTCATTTCTTGTTTTGTTGGAAAAATTTATACCAACAATAACTTATCACGTAGATAAATTGGAAGAACAAATGACTTCCCTTCAAACCAAAGTATTCAAGTGAATGAGAAATCTTCTTGAACACGAAAAAATCCCTTTCCTTCTAGACAAGTTAAGGTTTCAAAAGAACATTTTCTATCCAAAGAACCAACCATTATTTTTCTACTTTCTACAAAGAAACAACTATGTACTTATTGCAAAAAGAATTGTGTCTTCTTCTTCCACAATGATGGATCCAAAACCATACCAAATCCATGTCCAAGTTGGAGTGTCATGACCTAGGTAGGACCTTGCAAAGATTACAATAGACAATAGTATAAAAAATATATGAAGCCATGAAGAATTTCTTCGCCTAATAAAAGTTGCCAAGTTGATATGAGATTCCAACCACAATTGTATGAGCCTAATCAAATGAAGCTCTCTCATGCACTAAATAATGTAATACATATAGAAAATACCTAGGAAAAAGTTAGTGGGTTCTTGGTCAATAGTTCTTATAAGTAGGCAAGCAAATTCTCAATGTCGGTTATTTAACATACATACATCAATCTTATTGGCACTAACAAAATCCTTGGTTAGTTTCTTCAAAAAATTCTTAAGAAGGCTAGCTCTTCCATCGTGATCATCAAGGAAAGCATCTACATTTGCAATCTCGAAGGATTTCTTAGCTTCTAGAAGTTGAAGCATTGTCTTGAATACACTGGGAATTAGGGGAATAAGAGTCTTTCAATCTTCCCCAAGCTATATATGTCTTTATTTGGCATGAAATTTTCTAGCATAACACAAATCAGACAACAAGAAGTGTTAAATGGAGTTAGAGGAGGAAGGGTTCTGCTATGTTTAGAGGTGCACTAAACTTATTAGAGGGACCCACAGGTGGAACAAGGTGTAGTTTCACACTTTATCTCATTATTTGACATAGGAAAAGTTAATTTTCCTATAGCAAAAAATTAAAGTGATCTCAACCATCCATCAAGATCTAATCTCAACCCTTTGTGGAAGTGGTGGGACCAGGTCAACTTCATAGGGGGAAGGGCACAAACGTGGCTCATTATGCACTAAACAACTTGTGTGTTCAATTCAATAGAGAAAGGGTGTTTAATTCAACACTTAGGGTTTCCAATTCAACAAAACTAGGGTAAGAGAGAGAAACCAAACAACCTCAGAACCTTTCAACCAGTGGTCATCTTTGGCCAGGCCAATTTTAGTAGTGCAGAGGGGCCATATCAGGTCGTACGAACTTGTACAATTTCCCTACAGCATGCAAGTTGTGAGGTCGAGAAGGAGCAAAGCGCAAAGCAATTTGTGTTGAGGTATTTGTAGAGTGAAGGGAATTCTTCCCTCCTCTTTATAATCATTTTTTGAATATTTTAAATCGTTGAAGCATAATAAGAATACACAAGTTTGTGGGTTTTCCTTGAAGTTAGGGTTTCTTGGGTAAATTTATGGTGTATTATTTTTTATGGTGTGTTTGTCATTCATTTTTCCATTGTGCATGCAAGTTAAGAAACTCATAATAACAATAGATTTAAGTTAAATTTTCAGTTTAAGTTGCTTAGCTTTAGATATTCAGTGTTCATGTTATGGGTTTTAAGAAAAACGAACAAAAAGTTGAAAACTTCAAGTATGCAACCTATGTGTACAATGCCTAAAGTCCAAGATTTATCTTTGTTCTTCTCTTTTGGTTTGAGTTCGCAATACCACTATAAGTAGACCATTATAAGTCATACTCTTGTTAGTCCATGTGTCTTTAGAGCATCTCCACAAAAGGCTTCTCTCATTGTGCTCACCACCTTTCTTTTGATATCTATTAACAATACTCAATGGGATAATGCACTAATAATCCACTTAATCTAGAGCATGAATGATATTGAGTGTGTTATTAATCACTTTTGTGTAAAGACATGTCAAGAAAGGAGGTGGTTCATAAATAACAAATATCACTTTAAATTGAAAGGATGGGCAATGTTGTAGTTTTTTTTACTTTTCTTCATGTATTCAAATATATATATGTATGTATGTACGTATATATATATATAAATATATATATATACTAAAAAAAAAAGCAAAGTCAAAGTTTTGATTTAGGATTTTGATTAATGCTTAATTGTGGAATAAGCAGCACTGATTAAGTTGTAATGCATAATTTAAATTAAATGGATTTTGGTGGTCCCTGTTCACTAAAGTCAGACATTGTTAAATGTCAATTGGATTGTCGGGCGCGATGGAGAGAACAGGAGGGGCCTAGTGGATGGTGCAAACTCGACGACACTACATGCATGACGGTTAGTTCATCATGTGCCTCTATAAGAGTTGTCAAAGATTTACGCTGAACATAGATCAACAACAGAGGAGCATTACGGGGGGACTCCATCGAATTTCCTTCACATGGGAGTATGCCCCCGTAATTCATCGGCAAGCGAGCGTGAAAATTCATTTGTTTTGTCATCACCCCGTCACCATCATTTCTCTGCCACCTCATCAACCATGTCACCTCGTCACCTCATCCCATATTGTCACCACATCACTAATTTGTACACCCCATATATGCATTTATTTATGTTTTCCTCCCATTTTCCCAATTTTCTGATAAAGCCCGTTACCCTTGGCCATTTCACTTTACCTTTATTCTTATGCTATACTTCCATAGATTGGGATTGTACAACTCAGAGCTCTAGTCAACATTAGTCACTGGTAACTAGGTATTTACATGTCGTTTCCTTCATCCTAACTGTCAAAATGTCAAATAAAACCATTCTAACAGGGTCCTCTTCTCATATTCTCTTAATGGAAACTGAAAGGGATGTCTTTGACCCAATTTTCTCTCTAGTCTTCATAGAATTCCACCAGCATGTCCTATTCCATCAAGCAGAGTCTCCTATGTATGTTGTAGCTATCAGGTTTGGTATTTTAGCTGCAATGATATCTCATACATATTTTCTTCGTAGAATTTGTTTATTGGCTATTCTATGCCCTATATCCACAGAAATGCTTTGTCATGAACAAATTGGAGGAGAATATCTTCCAAGTGTCTTCCCTTCTAATACAACAGGCCTTGTGTTTTCCTTCTTTGAACTCCTACACCTCTTTCTCAGAAGAAACCTTGTTATTTTCCTTCCAAATAAAAAAAACCAAATTATGCTCAATTAACCTCCTTTTTAATTCCCACTAGGAAGCATTTGCCTTTGGAACCCACTTATTTCCCTTTGGATACTTTTGCTGAGGAGGTAAAATCCATTCTTCAAAATATTGCTATTATTTTGGGAAGAGAAGACACAATTGTCATTGACAAAGCTACCATGGGAGTGTTTATTTTGATGATGAATACTGAGACAAATTTCGACATACATGCTTTCTAGGAAAAGATGGTCAACTCTCAATTAACATATCTTTTTCTCACTGGATGTTTTAGATTTCCATCTTTGGTTACTTATCTCTTTTTATTTACTCATGTTGAAATATTTATCCACCCAGGATTAAGTATTATGGATCCCCATAAGAAGAAACAGTCAGTGGTGTTTTGGACAAATGTTATAAGAAGTAATTTTGATTATGAGGGGCTTATGTATTTCACCTCTTCTTTTCTATCAGTTTCCTATTCAATTATAGACAATTCTCCTTCATATTGTATACAACCAAAGGCTCAGTCTCTTGTTTAGCTCAGTAAAGATGTTAAAGTAAGTGATTGGTGTTGGGAATGGGATCCCCCCAAGGACAATTTTGGGGTTGAAAGCCCAAGTTTGGGTCAAATTTTGTAATAAACTTGTAAAGACTCTACATTTTGTGGTCGCGGAGCACGAAGGTGTCATGAATCATAAAGGGTTGTCTGCCCTTATTTTTTTAAAAATAAAGTCGGTTGTAAGAGATCTACCCATGGTTCGCGGACCATGGGATTATATAAAAAGAGCTAAGATCTAAGTAGTTTAGAGTAATGAGGATAAGTCTTAGAGAGTCATAGCTCTGAAGTAAGAAGTCTAAGTTTCTGATCGTAGCATAGGTAGAGGCTTTGCAGCTGAGTGTGTAGAGGCCTAGGGTGGAAGTCTAGAGCTGAGTGCGCAAACCCCTGCAATTGTGTGCACAGGGTGGATAGAGTCTGTAATCGTTTGAAGATATCAATAAAGAGAAGTATTCTACAAATTATGTGTCTTTGTTCTAATTAATGCATCTTGTCATATTATGTATGAATTTCCTTTATAATGCTTATGTAATGCACGAATGTGTGTAATTATGTTGGATAACTGAACAAAAATAAGAATATTTGTTTACGTGTTGCTAACTATGAGTATCTAATAAGATAAGTAAGACACTTAGACTAGTTTGGGAATCTGCACAGTATGCTGCCCTAGAAATGTGAAAGTACCTGAGCCACTAATTAGGGTTGTGTGAAGGTTGATCATACCTTTTCACAGAGGTACTGATGGCCGAAATAGAGGGCTAGTTTGGCAAGCCCCAGAACTAAGTGACCTGTGCGAAGGCAGGAATAGAAGGAATAAAACAACATCACGACCATCTCAGGGTGCAAAAACTTGGTTCCAGCATCCCCCCCATATTGCTTTGGGTGAGACTTCGGTCTGCGCTCCGTAGGCTGATGTTGAAAGGGCCAGTAGTGTAGGGAATTGTTTGGCTAATTAATGCTAAAATTAGGTCAGGCCACAACAAGACAATAAATGGTTCCATTGCCAGGACCAAAATCTGCATAAGAGATGTGTGATGTCATATCACCGGAATCCAACTAAGAAAGAGATTGGAGACTGGTTGGATAGGAAGATCCGCGAATTTGTGGCACAGAAGAACAGAAACTCGCGACTGACAAAAGAATATTGGATGGACAGGTACCTATATATAGAGATCCACGAGATCTTCTTCTATTCCTTTCCGGTTGAGCTATACGAGTGGATCGTGAAGCTAGCAGATAGCCAAGGAAGGTGGAAACTTGAAAGTCCTATTGTTAGGACCCTAGAGTTGGTATAGAAATTGGAAGCATCCGAGGATAAGATCGACCGCGCTGTCGATCATTGGCTCGATCATGTCATAGGAGGATTTGTAACTGAATTTGTGGTTGATACCTTAGTTAGCTACAACAAGGTGGAGCGACACTTTTTCAAAGGACTGCGAGGTAAGTACTTGAAATCTTTGAATACCTGGATTAAAATGTTATTGTGTGAAAAGTGAGTTATGTAGCTACCTTGATGTTTGGAGCTACGTGAAGTGAAAAAACTTATAGGAACGAAGGAAGAAAGGGTCCTGAATATAGTCCATTAATTTCACCTCCGCGAGGTGACGAAGAGGGAATAGCACAAGTTTCTCCACGAAATGCTATTCAGTTAATAAGACAAGGATTCCCACAACTTCCATCCCCACCCACTCCACCTCCAACTTCACCACCATCGCCCGCGACTTCACTCATACCACCTCCGCCTCCACTGCAGTTCAGTATGGAAAATTCAGTAATGTTTCCTTTGTTCAAAGGCTTGGGAAATGAGGACTTGAACCAATTTTGGTTCGTGGTAAAAGTTGTATGGGAAGCTTAGGGCATTACAAATGATAACATGAAGAAGGCAACCCTGGTTAGTGCTCTGTAGGATCATGCACTAACCTGGTACATCAAGTAATCTAATGATAACCTGAATGCTGGAGTGGAAGACATCCAGACAGAACTGAATAAAGAATTCAGTAGGCCTAAATCTGAGGCATAGTCAACTGTGGGGTTCAAGGAAATCACGATTCAACCAGGTGAGACACCTTGGGAATTAGATCAGAGGTTGAAGTGTAAAATCCATGAAGCTAACATGAACTTGAGAGATGGACAACATTGCAAATGGTTTGTGGCTTTGCTCTTGCCACACTTAAGGGTTGTGTTGTCGCAACAAAAGATAACGACTCAGGCGGAGGCCTTGGAGATTGTAATGAGACTGCATGAAACATTGATGCAAGATCCAAATCTGGGGGTTCAATAGATCCATGTGCAGTTGAAAAATCTTTGCCTTGAGATGAAAAGTTTGAAGTAGGACATAATAGTTTGACCAGAGGTACGCGAAAAGGTATGGTGTCTAAAATGCAAGAGTCAAGGGCATGACAAAGACCATTGCCCGGTCTTTGTGAACTATATTGCAGGAGGAGGACCAATTCCTTTTAGGTTGGAAGCTCAGGTAGGACTGAGTGCGGGGCCTACATTGTGGTGCAATATCTGTTAGGTAGCAAGAAAACATGTCACAGATAACTGTCATTTGCTGCATAAGTTTGTACAGACACCACAACAACTATTCTACAACTTCTGTAGGTCTGTAGGGCATGATGAGCTTAATTGCAGAAGCTATGAATTAATGATGGATAGAACTCCCACCTATGGGGTTTAGGTAGAAACACGGCCCCCTGACCAGAGTGCGGGGATGGCGCAGATAGGCTTTCAGGGGCATGGATGAGGACGAGGCAGAGGAGGACCTGTAAGAGGTCAAGGACAACGGATCTACTACAATTGTAGAGGACTAGGACACTATGCCCGTGATTTCACTAACCCAACATGTCCATCATGAAAATATTGCACTCTATTTGATCATGAAACGAAATATTGTCCTATGCTAATAGCAAGGATATGTGACAAAGGGGTGCTACCACCTCAGCCAACTCAAAATCTACAGATGATGAGGTCTGAGCCGTGCGAAGAGGATTTGAACATGAATATAGTGCTCTGAAGTGTAATCAAAATAGGAGATGACAAGGGGAAAGAACCCGAAGACAGTGCATGGGTTCGCAAAGCTCTTGTGAAGGAGGCTAAGTTTGATTTGGAGCACGCATGTGAAACCTTCATGGAAGCGAGAAAGAGCTTTGCTGAGGGCTCCACCTCAGGGAGAAAGGATAAGCCTGATCAGGAGATGGACCGTTCTATGCTTACAACCTTCCTGGAAACCTATATGAAGTTACTGCGTGATAGCAAGGCTATGAAGGGGCTACAGGAGCTTATAAATAGATGCGCCAGAAACACCCTAGGTGAGCCGCGCGTAGCATGAAATATTGGTAAGCATAAAATAAGGATAGGACGAGAGATGAGGCCGACCGCACAGATAAGAGAGTATGAAATGGTTCAGGTTATTTTGGACCTAGGGTCAGATGCGAACATCCTACCGAAGCAGACTTGGGAATAGATGGGGAGACCCATGCTGCAATGGTATTTGATTCAGCTAAGGATGGTGAACTAGCAAAAGATCATCCCCATGGGGTGGCTACAAGGGGTGACTATAGATATTGAAGGCGCGAGCGCACTGTATGACTTTGAGGTAATATAAATTGTGGCTGATAGCAACCCTTATCCTGCGCTCCTTGGAATTGATTGGGCTACTGATATGAATGGGGTAATCAACCTAAAGAAGTGAAATATGATATTTGAGAAGAAATCGCTCTGCATAATAGCACCCCTAGATCCTGTTGAAGGATCGCGCTATACTGAACCAGTCTGCTATTATGAGAATGATGATGATTTGGACTGTATCTATAAGATAACAACGCGAGACCAATACTGGGTGAATCCAATAGCGGATGGATGAATTACATGGGATCACGAGAGTTCTTGCACCTCGGACTCTGATAAAGAATTATAGCGCTAGCAGAATCGGTTACATGAAGTAACCACACTGAGCTATAACATGATGACCCAGTTGCTGTGGTGTGTGTCATTAGAGGTAATAAATCTGCCCACTTATGATGGATTGAATGATGTAGATACAATTTTGGATGCATTTGAAAGGGAGGTACCAGAAAAGCAATGCTTCTAGGCATTGGACTGAGCACTACACACTATGCTCGCAAGATGGTGGGGTAAGCACAAGGGAAGCTTTGATGATTGGCACGAATGTAGGAGGATGATGAGGACATGCTTTGGGAAGCCAAAGGTGCAAATAACAGACAAATTTGATTGGCAGGATGATCCGTGCGTGCACTTGGCCAAATGGGCTCAGGCTTATGGAGAGAAGCCCCAACCTGAATGGGTGCACTTGTTCTATCACACCTTGGATGTCATCTCAATGAACTGGTACATAGAAACGGAGCTCTGCCACGGTACAGGTGAATGGGATATTCTGCGTGAAGGATTCATAATGACATTTAGTTTTGAAGGTGGGTTTGACTATATTGATGAGGTGCTACAAGAGGTGAAAGCAACAATATTTAGGATACCACAGGATCCTTTGGACTTGATTCAGCCTGAGTGGGCTACTCAGCTGAGTCACACACTGGAATTATATAATGTAACTGCTGAAGAAGAAGATGAGGATCCCCGAAAGATTAACATCCCTAAAATAGAAGGCCACTGTGACGTTGAAGGACCACAGATTGAGAATCCTGATATAACCGTGCCATTGAAAATGAAACAAGTAAACATTGGTATAGAGGCAAAGCCCAAATTCGTGAAGATTGGAGACTACCAGGATGACACGACGATGGATAAGGTTTCTGAGTTTCTCTGCAAATACCAGGATTTATTCCCCACCAAGTTTACGGATCTAAAAGTGATAACCAAGGACTTAGGTGTTATGAAGATCACGTTGAAGCCCGACGCAAAGCTGGTTAAACAAAAACCTTATCATCTCAATCCAAAGTATAAGGAGAAGGTCCACTTAGAGCTAGACAAGATGCTTGTGGCAGGCATCATTGAGCCTATAAAAGAATCTGACTGGGTAAGCCCAATGGTGGTATAGGAAAAGAAGTAGAAGGATGAAATAAGGATATGCGTGGATCTCAGAAAGTTGAATGAAACTTGCGTACATGATCCTTTCCCAACTCCATTCACTTATGAAGTGTTGGACAATATAGGTGGCCAAGAAGCATATTCCTTCATTGATGGGTTCTCGGGGTACCACCAGATCAAAGTCATGCTAGAAAATAGGAGCAAGACGACCTTCGCGATTGAGTGGGGTTGTTTCTAGTACACTGTAATGTTGTTAGGATTGAAGAATGCACCTGCGATTTTATCACACATAGTTGTTTCTGTGTTCAAGGAGTTTATTCATAAGTTCCAGGGAAGTATACTTTGATGATTGGAATATGTTTGCGCTAGTGAAACACCATGTAGCAAGCTTGTGCCTGATGCTAGATACCTATCGAAGATACTAGATCGCGTTCAATATGAAGAAATTCCTGTTCTATGTTCCTATTGGGACCTTGCTTGGTCATATGGTTTGTAGACAAGGACTGATGGTAGACCCTGTGAAGATCGTGGTGATACTAAATTTGGAAGTGCCAAGGAGTGTGAAATAGCTGCACGCTACCTTGGGACACATAGGCTATTACCAAAAGTTCATCAAAGGATATGCCCAGATCATCACGCCTATGGAGAAGTTGTTAAAGAAGGAAGTCACATTCTGTTGGAATGAGGACTGTAAGAAGAGCTTGGATGTATTGAAAGAAAAGATGGTCATTGCACTGATCCTAGTTTTCCTGGATTGGAAGAAAGAGTTTCATGTACATGTCGACGCATCATGTATAGCGTTGGGAGCAGTACTGACACAGGCTTGCAGAGGAGACTTGGACCATCCTATCGCATTTGCAAGAAGAAGATTATCCAAGTTAGAGAAGAACTATTTCACCACCCAGCACGAAGGGTTAGCCATGGTATACGTGCTCCAGAAGCTTAGACACTACTTGTTGGGTGGCCATTTTAAGATGTATACAGATCACTCCACACTGAAGTACCTGGTTAATAAGCCTGTGTTGGGGGGGAGAATCTGCAAGTGGCTGTTACTATTCTAGGAATATGATTTTGAAGTTATTGTGAAGCCTAGACATCTGAATGCGGGACTAGACCATCTATCGCGCATCGAAATAGGGGAAGAGCCCACAAATTTGGAGGAGGGATTGCGTAACACGCAAACATTTGCAGTGCACATCGAGGATGGTCATTTTGAGGATATAATACACTTCATAATGACAGGAACTGCATTGGAGGGATACACCATCCAGTAGAAAAAGGATTTAGTGGTGCGTGCGAGAGATTTCTCTGTCATTGCGGGGCATCTATACAAAATGGGGTCTAATGAGATATTGTGATGATATGTACTTGAGTTTGAAAGAAGTAGCATCCTTGTGGATGCTCATGGGGGTGCCGTGGGGGGACATTATGCAGGGAGAGCGACCGCACAAAAGATTCTATGCATAGGGTTTTAGTGGCCAACCCTCCATCAGGACTCAAAAGCGTATTGCAAAGTGTGTGATGTGTGTTAAAGGATTGGCAGACCATCACGGAGGGATGAGATGCCTCTGAATCCACAGATGACATTACAACCATTTGAGAAATTGGCGATAGATTTTGTGGGACCTGTTCAACCCCAAGGAAAGACGGGGGCGAGGTACATTATCACCGCGACGAAGTATTTGACTCGTTGGGAGGAGGCACAAACTGTGAAGGATTGCACAGGCAAAAATGCTGCAAAGTTCCTCTTTGAGTATGTATTGACATGATTTGGCTGTCCAAAGATCTTGATGAGTGACTGCGATACGCACTTTCTGAATGAGACGATCAGCGCGCTGACGGAGGAATTTCAGGTATATCACCAGAAGAGCACGCCTTATCACTTGCAGGCTAATGGGATAGTGGAAGAATTCAATAAAGTGTTGGAGAACGCGCTGAACAAGGTTTTCAATGCTCAGCAAAGTGATTGGTACCTACACGTACCGGCAGTACTATGGGCTTATCGAACGACATGCAAGAAGTTGACTGGACAAACCCCCTTTAGGCTTGTCTATGGTGTTGAAGCAGTAATTCCTATAGAGTATATTTTGCCTAGTCTACGCATAACGGCGATCATAGGTATGATGGATCACAGAGCCCTAGAGTAAAGGCTTGCACAACAAGATGAGATTGAGGAAGAAATATTTCTAGCTGGATTTCACCAACAGGTCTAAAAGTAGTGCAAAAAAGCATGTCCTAATCAACACATTAAGTTGTGCACCTTTAAGGTAAATGACCTAGTTTTGTTATATGACAATAAGTTTGATAAATTTTGAGGGAAATTTAGAATGCACTGGTTAGGGCCCTATGTCATTAAGGAATTTAGAGATAGAGGAGTGGTATAACTAGTCAAATTGAATGGAGAACCCTTCCCAGGAAAGGTGAATGGCAGTCTCTTGAAGCCATACTCTGGCAATCCAACCATCTGACTAGATGAAGGTAGCACAGTCTTAGCACTCCAGGAAGCTAGAAGGAGGTGTGGGACTATAAACTACACTACCCAGGTTGGTGAGCTATGCGATTTGAGGACTATGCAAAGCAAAGAAGTGTCACAGGATTCGCGTCAGTGCGAAGGGAGCTGCACTACCCAGGGAGAAATTGTGTAGGTTGACTGCAAAGTGATTGTTAAGGTCATTGTTCATGGTTTGACGGTATAAGTGTGGCCAAATGGAGTGGGTAGCTGACATTTAAGATGAAATTTATGGCTTAGATCCTTGAAAATCTATAGCCAATCCGACATTAATGAACCGAATTCGGTGGGAATGGTCGGATTTGAATTCAAAATGCCCTATAAATTACAAGTGGTTGTCCAATGAAAAACACTTGGCATTTTGAAAATTGAGTTGTTGAGCTCTTATGCACACATGAACCAAGAATTCTTTGAGGCTTTGAAAGAGACTCTAGCATTTGCAAACTTACCAGAGACCTCAGGAGCACTATTGGAAAGTGTTATGTCGGCACCCACAGAAGCTATAGACACCGAAGTAGAGGAGTCAATGTCAGAAGTTGAGATGGAGGTAGAAGTAACTACTCCATAGGTAGCCGAAATGCTAGCCAAAGTCCCTAAATCACTAAGAATGCCTAGGCCAAAGCTAACCCCAACCAAAGAGACCACCAAGGATAAAAAGGGCAAGCAGCCTGCCATACCGGTGCGCGCATCACCAAGGAAGAACCCACCAAAACCCACCACACATGAGAAAGGAAAGATTGAAGCCCTAGCTGGATGAGGCTTACACAGTGACATTTTCTATTGAAGGAAAGCTTGCGACTTTGCAAACCACACAACAAAAGCTCCAGGCTGTGTTGGCTTTGTGGGTCTTGACCCAGGTTCAGAGGTGATTTAGCTAAGCAAATCCTGGTACTACTGGCACTTTCGGTAACATTCCGCAGAGCGCGGATTGAGGTCTCACTCAAAGTAGTATGGGAGGGTGCTAGAATCAGGTTTCCGCACCCTTGGGATGTTTGATGGGCTTCTAGAGGTCCGCGGTTTGAGATGTCGCTACGCGCACTTGCGATCCCTTCGCAGCCTGCGGTGCAACTTCTGCACAACCCTACTTGGGGTGCGACCCGTATAGTACCCAAGCTTCTTGCTACTTACCCAATTACTTAACTTGTGTGTGTAAGAGTTATGGTTATTAAATCATATTCAACAATAATATCATTGCGCATGATACATAAACAAATACCAACATAAAGAATATAATGCACAACAAATACAAAGAAGTAGGAATCAACTTCTCTTTATTAATCTTCAATCCCGCTTACAGACTTGACAATGCCCTATGCACTCAGCTGTAGGGGTCCACGCACTCAGCTGCAGACTCTACTAGGCCTCTCCACACTCAGCTGTAGAGCCTCTTCCTACTACTAAAACCCAAGACACTTAGAATTCTACTCTAAGCTTGAACCATTCCTTTGCTACTCCCTCTATCTTCTACTATCTTTACAACTTAGAGCCTCGCTCTATTTATACAATCCCATGGTCCGTGGACCATGGGTAGGCCAACATGACTTAACATTACATTACATTACTTTAGGGTGGACAACCCTATGACTTAACCTCTACTTTGCGCTCCGCATTCGCAATTTGCGAAGTCTTACAAAACCTTTGACCAAAACTTGGGAATTGAGCCCCAAAACCTACTATGGGGTGGATTCCATGCCCAATAGGCCCCCAACACAGTCATCATGACTCATCCCGAGTCACTCTGCTTGTGCGATAATCTTGGCACGGAGCCCCTCCAACTGTTCCCGTATTTCCCGGAGGTCCGCGACGCACTATTCTGTGGTTTGCTGGACCTGTTGCATTCTTGCTTCAGAATCATCTGCATCTGACTCATGTCCTTTCCTTGGTACCAGATTATGGTGCTTGTGTTTATAGTTTCACACCCTTGTCCAGCTCCTCAGGCTAGGAAGACTATGCTTCAGCCGGTTAGTCAGAGAGTTGGCCTACCTGTGTAGGGTTTCAAGCGGTTGCTATTGAATTTGCCTAGGAAGGGTTCTCCTATAATAAAGTGAGGACTGTGAAAGATTCTTTAGGTCCTCTTCCTCATCATCTGTCTCAAGGTTGAAAGCCTTGCCCTTTTCTTCCATGGAAAGTTTACCAAACCGTAGATATCATGGGGACATGTGGATTGGTCTTGCTGCCTGTTTATCCTTATTGGGCCTCGGCGTTCGAGGTGATTTCAAATTTTCCGACACATCCCCCACCTACATCGTAGGGCTCTACGTAGCTTCCTTGGTGGTACTATCTACAAAACCCACACCTTTCCTGGTAGTTGTCATCTTGTTCGAATTGTCTGTGGTTGTTCGTGAACTTGGGGGCTCAAATACCGCTTGGTGCTCAACACTCTGTGCTCTTCTCAATAGCTCAAATCTCAAACGAACAAGTGTTGCCTCATGGCTAGCCTTGGGAGTTTTATAATGTCTTTTGAATTTGAATTTGACCATTCCCCCCACTTCTGAGTCATTAATGCATTCTTGGCGGCAGATCGTCCTAAATCTAGCTCTTAATTAGTGTCTTAATTACCTGCTGCCTGCTCCCTTTTGCCTTAAATTGGACATCTCTTCATGAACAGTGACACCAATGGTTACTTCCCAGTTTACCCGCACAGCAACACAGCATCCTGTAAATAGGCGCAAACCTTGTACCATGCTGATTTTGCACGCACCTCCTTCACCGCGTAGTTCCCAAACAACCTCTTTTAGAGTCTCACGCTTTCTTTCAACTGTCTGGAGTGCTGAGATTGTGCTCCCTATGGCTAGTCAGGTGGTCACACCATCTATGTGAGACTTCAATTTGACTTCCAATATAGTCCATGGGAACTCCTTAATTTCCCTTGTGATAGCGGGTGCCGCGTGTTCTACCTTATGTAATGCGCTCCCCTTGTTCCTATGTTTGGTAAGGTGCGGTCTTAGCCATGGAAGCAAAATCTTAAATTCTCGGTGACAATCTTCTAATGCAGTGGTATGACCATCCGTATCTTGTCTTGTCATCCTTTGTTTATCAATGAGACATACTTGCGTGACCTCGTTTTCTAGTCTCTAGATCTCAATGTCCTTCAACATGCTTTTCTTCCTCAATCGTACCCAATCTTCTTCGAGTCCGTGAAGTCTAAGGTTCCCTTGTCGAATGGCTTTCCGAATCCTTATATGGTCATCCTCGCATAGCTGTGTGATTCCTTCGTGCTGGTCTTCGCGCACTATCATAACTACAGGAGCTATTATGCGTGGATTTCTTTTGGTATTCCCTTTAGAAATTTTGGTTTATACTCTGATTCGCACCTTTGGAATCGTCTCCTTGTTCAGGTTTTTACACATGGTCCTATAAGCCCATCAAACTGCTAGCACGCGCAGGTCCCAGTCAGTTCGTCTCATTTGGTGAACCTTTTTTAGTACTCCACGCACCCTATCGAATGCCTCGTCATGGAGAATTGGTAATGCGCGTCGCCCTTCCTGCTGCTATGGTTTGTTCTGATTCTCTAGGCTGGGGGTGGTGTGTGCTTGTGAGGACTATACAACATATGTCTGTACCCATCAGGAAAGGTGGGCACACAAGTTGTTTCACCCCAGCTGATTAGCTTTTGATCAAAGCTGGGGTTTTCCAAAACGTAGGCACATCATCCTTCTGCATCTGCGCCAGTCTTCGAAAGTTCCTTGATGAGTACCCCACCACCGTGTAGGTGTTTTGCGCAATGCCCACTTCA